>APFE030890035.1:0-12225 GCA_000404065.3 Pinus taeda | reverse complement strand
CCCTGTGGAAAGAAAACAACAAGTGGGAGAATATTGGGTTGTGTTATATTCTTTCCACGTAGTTAACAGGGGGTTTGAGGGGCACCCGTAACCCCACTTTATGGGGTCTGGGGCAGCACCCCAGAAAATTTTGGTTTTGGACCCTATGTTAGCTTAGGCGGACCCACCTATGGTTTTGTGCATGATTTTCGCACATGTTTTTTTGGACATGATGGTTTTTGGTCCATGGTATTGGATGCTTTGGCATGTATAAATATGTATTATAACATTGAAAGGAACATAATGAAAAATCAAGCTGGTAGTCTCGGTTTTTGGATCCAAGGGAAAATCTCTGTGTATATGTGTTTTATGTGTTCTTCTCTCGCATTATTTATTTTATGTGTTTTAGAATTCGTATGCAGGTAATTTCTATACGGGGTTAAAACCTACAGTTTCAACATTTAGGCACGTGTGGTGGGCACTCCCATTCCGCCCAACCGTTGCAACAACCTGCAGGCGTTACATTCTCCCCCACCTAAGGTCATTGCCGTCCTCGGAAATTCGGTTATCCTCCGTATCTTCCTGTCATACTTCGCAATATTTCGCTTCCATATCCAAAGTGAGTCCTATATTTCCCAACTATCCTCCTCCGGTGAATCCTTCCATCTGACAAGAAAGTCCCTTCTTATGTGACTCCCAATTCCTGTTGTTCGAAGATTCAAAATCTTCTCCATCACAAGGTTTGGCCTGTCAACACTTATGGTTGGTCCCTCGGTAGTTCCACTTTCTCTGGATGTTATGCTTCAAGTCTACATTTCTTCAAATGACTGATATAGAAAACTAGATGTTTTATATGCATATGGTGCAGAAGCTCCAACTCATAAGAAACTTCCCCCACTCGCTTCTTCACCTAGAATGGGCCCTCATACTTTCTTGTCAAAGATCTCGCAGTCCCCTTAGGTGGTTGAAACTGATCTCTAGTAATCCTGAGAACACCATATCTCCCACACTGAAGTGTGCATTTCGTCTATCCTTATCTGCCCATTTGTTCATTCTCCTTGCAGCATCGTGCAAGTGCAGCCGTGCTAACTCCAAGGTCTCATCCCAAGCCTTCATGAACTTCTTTGCATGAGGACTCCTAAAAAAACCTCCTATCACTACAGTGTGCGGTGTGACTGGCATCTGTCTATTCACCAACTCAAATGGATTGTACCCTGTCGTAGAACTCTTTTGTATGTTGTAGCTAAACTAAGCTACATCCAAGAGTTCAGCCCAATTCTTCTGATCATCCGTCACATAATGTCTCAAGTAATCCTCCAGCAACATGTTGATCCTCTCGGTCTTCCCATCTGTCTATGGATGGTAACTCAAACTCATCAACAAATCTGTCCCGACTATCTTGAACAATGTGGTCCAAAATCTGCCGTGTAAATCTCGGACCTCGGTCCGATACAATGCTCAACGGCATCCCCCAATACTTCATTATGTTCTTGAAGAACAACTCCGCAGTCCTCTCGGCTCCACAAGGTATCTTTTTTGGAACAAAGACAACATACTTGGAAAAACAATCAACCACGACCATGATCCTGTTATACCCCTGTACCTGCGGTAACTGAGTGATGAAGTCCATCGAGACACTCATCCATGGTCTCTTGGGAATTGGTAAAGGTTGCAATATACCTCCTTGCCTCTCAGTATCTAATTTGTCCTGCTGACAAGTGATGCACGTATGTACATACTCCTCCACGTCCTCTCTCATCTTCTCCCAAAAGAACCCTCTCTCCACTAATGCCAAAGAGCGACGCTGCCCTAGGTGGCCAGCCCACGGAGAATCGTGGCATTCCTTCAAAAGGTGCCTCCTGAGCCCTGATGACTTTGGAACATAGAGTCGGTTTCCAAAGAACAAGAATCCATCTCGAAGAAAGAACTTTCTTGTCTTCCCTTCCTTTATCTACTTCACTATATTCTACACCTAAGTATCAGTCTCAATGCTTTCCTTGAGCTTATTATGCATCTCTTATGTCATTTGTACTCGACTCCTACTTCGTGTTTCCCGGTCTTCCTCTCCCTCCAATGCTGCTAATTGTCCCTTCCTGCTAAGGGCATCTACCACCGCATTGAGTCTACCCGACCTATACTTAATAGTCATGTCGAACTCTGCCACGAAGTCCTACCAACGAGCTTGCTTCGTTGACAGCTTTGGTTGTGATGAAAAATGACTTGCTTCAATGTTGTTAGTCTTGACAACAAAAGGCTTCCCAATCAAGTAATGCCTCCATACCTGTAAATAGTGAATGATCGCAGTCATCTCCTTCTCATGGACCGGATACCTATGTTCTCTATCTTGCAACTTCCAACTTTCGTACGCCACCGGATGCCCATCCTGCATAAAAACCCCTCCTATGGAAAAATCTGAAGCATCTATGTGTATCTCAAACAGTTGATCGAAGTCTGGTAACTTCAGTATCGGTGCTAAAACCATCCTCTTCTTCAAATCATCAAATGCCTCTTGACATTTATCCATCCAAATCCATCGCTTGTCTTTCTTTAGTAGGTCTATTAGTGATGATATTACCTTGGAGTACCCCTCTAAAAAATTATGTTGGTAGTTGATCATGCCTAAAAACACCCTCATATCATGGACATTCTTCGGTTCAACCCAGTCCTTGATCACCTTCACCCAGTTTGACTCCATCCGTATGTACCCTTGACCCACAATATGTCTAAGGAACGGAATCTCAATCTGAGCAAATGCACACTTAGACTTCTTCAAGTACAGCTGACTCTTCTTCACTACCTCGAACACCAATGCAAGTGCTTCTTATGATCCTCCATGTTATCACTGTACACCACAATATCATCCAAGTACACTAATACAAACGAATCTAAGTATGGACGTAGTACATCATTCATCAAAGTGCAAAATGTAGCAGGAGCATTGCATAACCCGAATGGCATAACAAGGAATTCAAAGCTTCCATACCTTGTTACTATCGTGGTCTTTCTTTCATCTCCTTCCACTATCGGCACCTGATAATACCCATGCCTCAAGTCCAGCTTGGAAAACACTCGGGCTTTCGCAAGCTTATTGAAACAATCTGTAGCTAATGGCAAAGGATACCTCTTCTTTATCGTCTGCTTGTTGAGATCACGATAATCACAGCACATCCATAGCTCATTCATATCTTTCTTTCATTGGAACAATATTAGAGCTCCATACGAAGGTCGAATGAAACCTACATCAGTTAACTCCTTTAACTGTCGTTTCAACTCCTCCAACTCAAGTCCTGACAACCGATAAGGAGCTTTAGCCAGAGGTTGTTTCCCTGGCTCAAGCTTGATGCTATGGTCCACTACACGCCTTGGTGGAAGCTTCTTTGGTAGCTCATCGGGCATCAAATCTGCATACTTAGCCAACACCTCGGAAATCTCAACTAGAATAGGCATCCCCACGCCATCATCATCTTCGACTTCTCTTATTACAGCCGCATATGTCTCCACGTCTGACTCCCGCATAGCCTTCTCCAAACTTAGTGCAGAAATATGTTGCACCTTGACTTCCTTCCTTTGCTTATGAGTAGGCAAAGTCCAAGTCTGTGATTTTCCAATCAACATAACCTCATCGCAGAAGGGGACAATAATTTATTTGTTTCCCTTCAAGAAATCCTGCCCCAATATCATGTCAAAATCGTTCATCTCAATCACCATGAAGTCCCACTAACCTTGCCAGTCTTTAATTTTCACAGGCACTTCATGTGCCAAACCCGCCACTTTACCTCTTGAGTTCACTGCCTTGACTTCCACATTCGATGGGAAAATATTCAGTCCAACTTCTCTTTCTAACTGTGTCGTCATGAAGTTATGTGTGGCCCCTGTGTCCACAAGTGCTTGGATGGTCTTGCCATGAACCACCAAATCTACGAAACCCAGACTATGAATCCATGATTTCTCCATAACTTCAGACTACATACATTTCTGGTCTCTGCAATCAGCTCTAATACCACTTGTCACACCGCCAATTCTTTTTTCATAAATTGGCTTTCGTGCGGCATCGGCAAAACACTTAACCTTTTCATTTGTTAACAAGTTTCCCGAACTACGCCTAACATTCACTTCATTAACCATATTAAACATTTAATGTGTGGAATACATTAAATAACATTCACCGGCAGAAGACACAATAATCATATGCAAGTAACATTGTTATTATCAAATATGTTTTTACATTCACTGGGAGGAAAACCTTCAACCAGCATTACACAGGTTTTCACCATTCAGCTTTCATGTAGCTCAGCCTCCGGTCGCTGCACCGTTTATCTTTTCCCGAACGCCATCATTTACACCTTGAACGCTGCCTTCGTTTAGGCTTGCACGACTCGACGTGCATCCTCACCCGTCGCAACACTTCACCGTGTAAAACCTCCGTTCGGCGGGCGCTACCCCACGAGTCGCCCTGACTGCACCCTCAAACAATACTTCATACGTCGGGCACCCACACCCTGCCGCGACCTCACATGACAGTTCAATTGGCAGGTGCCCACGCCCTAACGTGACTTTGCAGGACTCCTCGCAACTACGACCTCGCCCGGCGGGCGCACATGCCCGTGTCTCCCTACCCACGGCTCGTTGCACGATACAGTGTTTAGTCCTGCCCGTCGTGCGGGCTCATCTGCCAACCAACTCTTTACCACTGCAAAGCTAAGTATGTGAAGCTCGCACTTCTTGCTTTTCATTCTCCAACTGTCTGCCAAGTCTTTATATGTTTTGTCCGAGTGTGGGGGCATTTGGCCGACCCACCAAAACCATATAACACACATCGATTCATTTGTTTGTCATGTCAGCTCGTGGGTGGGGCGCACCCTTGCGGGACTGCTCACCCACTATGAGTTCACGACCGCTTCACACTTATCCACATTTGATGTGTGTCCGCCAGCTCGTTGTCCACACTGTCGCTCCGCTAACTCACCGAGCTACCCTCAGCTCGTCGCATGTGCCCATGTCTCACCCTCGCTTGCTCGTTTCTACGTTTAGGCCCATGTCGCCCAACCGTCATAACAACCTGCGGGCGTTACACAACTGGCCCTGGGCGAGCCGACCCGACTCGCCCGAACGTGTTTGCACGGGCACCCACACACGACACGACCCGACCCGCCCGAACTAAGTTTGGGGTTCATTGTGTTTTCATTTTCTTGATGCATTCTTTAAGGAGATGGTGCTTGTCTTGGAGGGATTTAATCTAGACACTAGGTTGAATCTTTCACATTTCATATAAGCTCAAGAAGAGCAAGACATTGACTCTTTGACTTTCCTAAGAAATGTGAAAGAAACTCATTCTTATAATTCACAAAATAATATTTCTTTTTCTTGACAAGTACAAAGATCAAAATTACATTTGTGAATTCCAAACCTAGTTACACTTTCTTCAACAGGATCATCAGGTCTAGTAATTAGAATGAATACAATATAAATCCCTTAACGAGGATCCATTGGACGGTAAAATTTGTGCCATCAATTCCAGCTCCAATAGCGTATATTTATGTTGTTGCAGTTAAAAATATTGTAGTTGTATATTGGGTCTTAGGGCTTAAGACATCTTCAATGTATACCTTATAGAATCCCCCCCTTAACACTATAAACGAAACTCATATTCCTTACCAAACAACATCAACATAAAAAATCATTCTTATGACCTTTGCCTAGAAATAATTCAACCTATCTAGGGCAGGCTAGCGAATTTCAGAAGGATCTTTTTGCAAATTCATAAAGGGAAAGGATCTTATTTTTTGTTTGGGAATTTTTCTTTGATCCATTTCGGCAAGGGTTTTGGATAAGGCTCAAGGTCTTCTTACAAGACTTTGGCATTCTCAAGGTATGTTTATTGGATATTATGTCCTATTCTTATGACCAAATCTAGGGAAAACTCTTGTGGATACTTCTTAGGTAACTAATCAAAATGGAAAAGTTGTATTTAGGCTCTTAATCTACTAGGTCCTCTATTAGGGCTAGGTCGCAGGCCTATTTGAACATCTTTCTCTTATTGTTGTACTCTTTCCCTTGCAAAGGTAAGGAATACCTAATCTAAGGTCTACGCGACTTCCAGTCTTGTAGCAATACCTTGTTATTCTAACTTGATTTTTTTTTATAGATGATTTCCTATTCGACCCTTTGTTAGGTCTGGTTAGGGCTCCTTGAGTTGTTGAGAGCCATTTAACAAATTTCAAGGCATCCTCAAATGTAGGAAAGACCTTAAATAATTCTTGCACAGTGACATAAATATATAAGTACGTTGAATCTACTAAATAGCTGACCTTGAAGAAGCTTTGCAAAACACAGTGACATTACTTGTATGACCTTGCAGAACAATGACAATAATTTGACACATATAATATAGACTTGACAAGTATTATTGAGGTTATTAGGACAATTGATATTTTAATGTTAGATAACATTTTTAGGGTTGTAATGAACTTGTGTGATTGTGATCTCTTATGTGATATGACAATAAGTATTGACGTGATGATGAATTAGAAATTTGCAGTAACTATCTCTTGATAACAATGATAACATTAGAGAAATTTTGAGGTCTAAAATGAGTCTCCTAAGGAATACCATAAAATAATAGTGGAAATAATAAAATGAAATTAGATTACCTCTTCAAGTTTTGGAGGGAAAAAAGTAAATACTATTTTTTCAACTCGTATTTTCAACTTATCTCCCTATGCTTCTACTCAAATATCGAGTGTGAGCACTCGTTGGATGTTGAATTTAATTTTTCATCCAAGGAGTACTAATGTTGCATACTTTCGATGGATCCTACTAACGATAAATGTGAAATACATGAAAAGTGTGATTGCAATCATGCTTTTCCATGTATGTCACATTTTTGATGTAGTAGGGTCCATCAAAAATATGGAGATAAGTTGAAAATACAAGTTGAAAAAATATTTTTTTATTCCTTTAAATTTTTATTTTTTTATTTTTCTACCTTTTTACTCCAAAAATGGTGAATCATCCCCCATGGCTCACATCATCATATTGAATCCTATTAATTCTTATAAAATTGATTTTTGTTGTAGACTTTTGTTTCGAGGCCCATTTTTGACAGTGTAGACCTTAAGCCTAATAAATACTTTTGGATAGTATTTGATATAACGATATAGTGACAATTGTAACTTTGACTTACAGTGATGACATCATTATCTAAGCACCCTTAGCAATAATTATGTTGGCTATCTACGACATATATGAAACTGTGTGATTAGCACCTTGACATACTTAGCAGAGTTGGTTTGTGACTATATTGAAGAGAGATGTTAGGTGGCAATGAGTCCTTAAATGACATTGATTATTGGCTACAATGTTAGTGAGATAATGGGAAACTTTGATAACAAGACTTGACATATAAACTCGATTTGATTGACTTAACACCTAGACATGTGCATTAATTGTGTATTTTGATGGTTAGTCCTTATGTGATGTGACAGGGACATAATATTTAACTTTGACTTATTAGACCTGACCTATAGATTACAATGACCTTATTCTTCACATAGATCAATACACTTAGTGACTTGACACATATACACATTGACATGACTCTTGACAGTGATAATATCATATGTTGCATAGCCTATTGACGTGAAGATGGATAGCATTGTTTGATCAGTGATTAGCAGCAGTGAAAAGACATATGTCAGTAGCTCTCTATGTGTAAAATTTGAGAGCATTGGTAGCAGGTCATAGGGATGACCTAAGGAATCTTGGAGTGTGCCATTATCAGATGTTTAGATTTAACATTTTGTAGCAGTACAGGAAAGTTGAGTCAACGATGTGGTTGTCTGCATATAAGCTTTGATGCTTATTGATTCAGTGCAGTGATGTGCAGTTGGTAGCCAATTTGTGAGCTCATGAATGCTCATATATTCATATGCCTTTGCGCAGTGACAGTGATGTGCATTTGAGAAGTTACAGTGATTGCAGTTGAGTAGTGGCAGTGATCAGTAATAACAGGTTGTATAGTGGTCATCTTGCGCAATGGTTAGTTGACTTGGTAGCATTAACAATGAGGATTTGATGAGCAGTGTTGAGCAGTGACTAGTTTGGACAATATTGTGCAGTGTGGTAAGTGGCTACCAGGGCTTTACATCTTCTTTAGAACATTCTTTTATTGATTCAGAGCCAGGGGGGTCCAGTCTGAAAATTGTGAAATGTGGTCCACCTGTTGATTAGGGTGGCAAGGTGGTGCAAGGCAGCTAATTGGAGTCACCTTCATGTTGTGGTCTTAAAACACTTTAAGACGGTAGGGTAGTGTTACGGTAGGTCATGGCCTGCATAGTGCATTGTGGCGTCCTTTCCATTGGGGTTGATAAATTACAGAGTGGTGAAGCATTCTTCTGACAGCAGCTAGTAAACAGAGTTTTGGGGCACTCGTTAGGATGTGACTTGACTTACAAGGCATTGGGGCGTCCTTCGGGTTGCAACAAATTATTAGGGTGTAGTAACATCCTATGGGTTGTAGCATGTAAATTAGGGGGTTGGAGCCTCCTTCAGTTGTAGCTAAAACTTTATGTAATTATTATTTTTTAAAGAGAAAATAAAACAATTACTAAGAAGCGTTGAGTGGTCTTTTACCCCGAGGGGGTTTTCCACCTAAAATATTTGTGTCCACCAAAAATCTTTTTGTATTGTTGCATGGTGTTGTCTACTATGATTATCTGAAGAAGAGCAATAATAATAACTGAAGCTTAACTATCGCTCTGAAAAATATTAAAAAGTGCTAATTGCTAAGAAATATTGATTCACCCGCTCCCTCCCCCCCCGCCCGCCAACTAAGTATTTCTAACATTTCAGCATTATATGAAGTAATCACCCAAGAAGGTGATGTAGGTAGTGCATATTTTGATCTTCATGGGTAGTCTCATAGGAATCTTGTGCGGAAAGTTTAAATGGTATTTTCCAACTATATATAACAATGGATGTTGTAGAATTTTTGTAATATGTGGGATGACTTTTGTGGCTTAATATTGTAGAAAATTCAACCATATATGCTTTCACCTCACACTTTTCATGCATCACTTTTGAGTTGAAAGATACATATTGTGTTTGATTTTCCTTTTGGGACAATATGTTTTCCTAATTGTTGCGATTTTCTAAAAAGAATAGCCTTTCTCAACTACTAACTCCATTGAATATGCATACTATTTTTCAATTGAAAGTCACATTACTAATGCCAAAAATCATATGGAATAGCAAGATATATATAAATATGACGGGCATTTTCATCTACATATTCGTTAATAAAGTGCATTTATATGTCCAAAATATCATCCTTGTGCTTAAAAGAAGACATGTTTTGAATGAAGCAACTTGCACCTTGCTTGAAGGTTTGAATAATGTTCTAAAAAAATTACGAACTTAATGAGAACTATACCAAGTTCTCATTTTTTAGAGGTCACATCAAATTATGATTTTCATGCCAATTTTCGAAAGGGTTCATGCAGCATCAACAGTTGTTGGGGAAACATATTTTTGACACTTCAAATTTTCTTTTGTACTAACTATGGACATTTTTTTTAAATGTTGGTGAACTTTATGTTGGACACCTAATCCTAATGGGTAAATTCTCGAAGACTGGGATTTCATTCGATGAAGTTTCAATTCCCTAAAACGAACTTCACGTTTCAGCTTGACCTAAGGAGATTTTCAAAAATCCAAGATTCCAATATTCCGATGGCAAATCCGCCGATCAACTGAATTTCAATTTGATCTTGCTCGAATTTCTGTATATAGTTCCCAACCGGTAGAAGTTTTCTGAAGGAATTTTGAAATTCACGCTTTGTCGCCGCAAAATTCGTTATGAAACGGTGAAATCAGTTTAGCAGCACTGTAAATAGGCCGTTGAAAGTGGATCGACTACCCAATTGATTCGAACTGGAGGCCTCCCCTGCACAGATTGACGGGATCTTTCCAGAGTCCACACAATGAGCTGAAAATACACTTAGAAACTTACCTGAATATCACATTGTTCAGGCCTGAAATACTCGCTCAGATTTCGTGTGGGTTGACTGTAGGAGAAAATACGCTGGCCCAGGAAGAGTTTGAGAGTTCAAGCCAGCCAAGAGAAGCTTGAAGACTGCGTTCTTATTGAAAACTTTTATAACTCAATCACCAGGAACGCCACCATAGAAAGTGTGCAGGGAGAAAATGGTAATGTCATGCTGCAAACTCTGTCCAGGCCGCTGCAACTTTCTGCGATCAGGCGCGTGGGTTGCCAAGGTTAAGTGGCTGTCAGGCTGGCCAAAATCCTGGGGCTACTTTATAGAAACAAAACAAAACAATAATTTGATTAGTCTCCCTTTGCGCCACCTATAACTTTTGTCAGGTTTTGTTCTTAACATGGCAGAATCTCCATCTTTCACAGCAGTTTACTATTAGGGCAAGCGCGCCAACGTCTTGAACGCAGAGAAAAGTATGGCTTCTGCTGTGCCCCTGAATCCAGAAAGCGACAAGCCATGTGAGCCAAAGATATTCCCGTACATGGAGGACCACTCTACTTTAAAGTTGTCTCAGAGAGCCCGTGAACCAAAAGGCACACGATAAGTATTCATTTTCGCCGGAAAAATAACGGAAATTTCGTGATATTTTGACAAAAATTTCCTGAATTTTTTGAAAATTCTAGTTATAGTGTAAATTTCCAACTATCAATATCTAGTTACAGTGTAAATTTCCAGTTTGTAAATTCTAGTTACAGTGTAAATTTCCAATTAGTGTGGAAGAACTGGCAGCTGGGGCGAGAGATGAAAAGCGGCTACGGCGCAACGCTCGGCGATCTTCCTCTGAGAGGGTCTCCAACTGCCCTGAGGCGTAGGCTATGTCTATCACGTTTTTCTGTGTTTTTCTGATCCCGTGGGATTCCCACTATCAACCAGTCACAAGAAGATACGTAAATAATCCAACATCAATACAGTTTGAAGACTCCAGGCAGATTCTCCTCAAGTGATACGCAGTTCTGGTCGATTTCACACAGGCTGCAGACAAACTTATCACACAACAAGTCGCTTTGTATATAATCGGTTTCAACGATTCTTTTGCACAGTCCAGTTACCAGATTCCAGCTATTAACTACTGGAATGCGACTCAACACACCGCAGTTCACCAATCACATTCGATACATAAGTCACACGACCATAAAAAAGGTATCAACGTAGCAGACCAGTTAAATGTAGATGAGGGATAAAATTTACCACACTTCCGTTGCGCACCAGCTCGGGTCTGAAAGGTCATGCGTTCAATCTGTGCAGGGGATGCCTCCAGTTCGAATCAATTGGGTAGTCGATCCACTTTCAACGGCCTATTTACAGTGCTGCTAAACTGATTTCACCGTTTCATAACGAATTTTGCGGCGACAAAGCGTGAATTTCAAAATTCCTTCAGAAAACTTCTACCGGTTGGGAACTATATACAGAAATTTGAGCAAGATCAAATTGAAATTCAGTTCATCGGCGGATTTGCCATCGGAATATTGGAATCTTGGATTTTTGAAAATCTCCTTAGGTCAAGCTGAAACGTGAAGTTCGTTTTAGGGAATTGAAACTTCAGCGAATGAAATCCCAGTCTTCGAGAATTTACCCTAGGTTGAAATTTGAATCAAAAGCTTTGCGGATTTCTCGGTGGCAACTTGTGATTGAATCTTGAATTTATTTTATTTTCAATCAAGTATCACTGCTAGATTTATCCTGACAAAGAATTCGGAACCAGCGGCGAAGGAGTGGAAGGATGAAAAGTCGCTTTAAATAACATGTCCATCCTTTCTTCATTGTTTTACTATTTTGTAAAAAAAAAAAATGGCTCCAATCGGTGCAATCTTAGAGGTATTGGACAATCTAGTACACTCTACTATGGATAATACAGTCAAAATCAACAAGGATTTTCTCGCAGATATTCATAGTTGTCTACAAAATGCACAGGAAAAGATTGATTTTTTGCAGCTTGAATCACAGCTACAGTAAGAAGAGCTACATCAAAATAAACACCATTCTGAACCTGTTTTTGTTCAGAACATTGAGACAACCACCCATCAACAACATGTTACAGTTCATTCAGATTTAGTACCAAACAAAGCAGCAAGGTTACATGCAAATGCAGAAGTTCAGTCTACACTTCCCAAGCCCATCATCAGACCTTGGGAACAGCTTGTCCACAACAAGCACAAAATTGGTCTTGGATATGACAAGGACTTGTCCTTTC
>APFE030890023.1:89083-115539 GCA_000404065.3 Pinus taeda | reverse complement strand
CCCTTCTAGTCTTTTCTCGTGGGCTTTTTGTACAAAAGTATCCACTGTGTAGCTAGTCATGAGTCTGCTTTACTTTAGGTACAAGAATCTACTTTACAGACAATATCACATGCGTTACCCGAAAGAAATTATTCGGCCTGGCACGAATATTTGTGCGGACGTCGCTTTGATAATAGACTGGAAAAGAAATGATTCTTGAAGTCTTTTCGGTCTAAACAACATTAATGTTTGTCCCCCCTTCACATGCTATATAAAGAAGGGTAAGGCTCATTTGGAGATCATCGAGTCTTAGGAAATTGTGTGTGTGTTTGAGTCGAGTGTTCTCCTGCTCTGCATCTGCGGATATTCAGTCCGATCTGCTTGCATCACGAGTAATCACTCAAAGTCCTTAGTTGGTTCGAGAAGCCTGCGTATCAGTGTCCTCGGCACTGGTAAGAACCTAAAGTGGCCGAACCATTAGAAGAGTCAAGTTTTGGGTGTAAAGTCTGATTCTGATACGGAGCCTATATCTTGCCAGAAGCTTCCGGTAGTAACTTGCTTATGATTAAGCTGTGAAAAGTCCGGTAAAAGCAAGACTAGTCTGTTTCTGCATAGAATCAATCTCTGTAAAAGCTCTGTGAGCATTCTGTAAGATTTTCTCCATTCTGAAATAAAATGAGTATGCCATTATCTTATTTGAGTATCTCTGTGCATTTATAAAAGTCCGCTGTGATAGTAGTTCTCTCTGTGCTTTCCTCCGAAGTTCACAGGAAGTTCGCCAAAGGATCGAAGGGACGCTAAGATCGTGTAAGGCAAGGAAGCCGTTGTAAAGATCGCCAGAGCGTGAAAGATCTCAGTAGGTTCATCACTGGTTCACCAGGAGTTGGCTATCAGAAAGAACTGACAGACACGGAGAAAGAGCAAGCTTGTGACAGAAGCCCCTGCTGAAAATTGGTTCGAGAAATAGTATTCCATATCGTACACACCGTATTAAAGGTCTCCTCGTTGATCGAGGCCCCCGTATAACACTATAAATGGAATATAAACATAATTTGTGGCCTTTTTATTTTTATTTTATTTCGGAATATAAACATAATTTGTGGCCTTTTTATTTTTATTTTATTTCGTCGAGGCGAAAATTCTTGGAACTTAACGCTTATTGCCGAAGGCCCAGGTTGCGTGTATGACAATACTAATAATAAATGGTTAATATAGGTGCCCCTGTCCATATTAGGGTCTCCATCAATGACTTCGATACATATCCCACTTACACAAGAAAACACATAATAAGCTCCTAGTTGATTAGATTCTCCATTACCATACCGGAAGACAAGTATGACCCGTTGCAGGGTGGCATCATTTGCCCTCTCATTCCCGTGTTAATCCATACCAGCTGTTGAATGGAGATCATCCTTCCATATAAAAAGTCAACCATCCTGATTGCGTTCCAGCGAGAAAACTGGGGCATGTCTAATAGTTAGCACATCTCTTTCTTGCTCGCATCGCACCGATGTTTAAATTAGTTTTGGAACTAATTTTCTAATTTGTAACCAACTGTAGAAAAGCACAATTACTTTTTGCAACTAATTCTTCATTTATAATGGTAGAAGTAAATATTATAGAGATGTTGTATGTATGGTGTCAATTAAATAATAATAAGTAAAAATTATTCATGAAGAGATGCTTTTAGTTAGTATAATAGAGATTTTAGGTAGTATAATGATAATTATTTTATTATAATTAATAATAAAATGTGTCTTAGATCAATTTAAATTCTAGATTTTACCAAATATTAAAGAACGATTAAATTTCTTTAATATACAATTTTTTAGGCAGTTGTCTATAATGAGACCTTTTTTGGAAGCCTTTCCGGTAGGTTTTTCCGGTCAAAATCCGGCAACAATTTATTGGAATCGCAAGTTTGATAGCTATTTTCTGCACAATCAAAGCGTCCCAGGGGTTTTTCAGGGTGCTGAATCCAAATATGCAGTTAAAAAACCATTTTAACTGCAACAAATCAAGATTTAACCTGAATTTCTTCCACCGGATTCCGTCACCGGAATCTCCAAAAAATCGCACTATAGACAACTCCTTTTTTTAGGTGGAAAAAATTGATATTTTGAAAGTAAATCTAATAGTAATCAAATTCTAATTATTACCATCTTATTCTATCTCAATACTTTTATAACCCAATATTTAACCATTCACCGTTATTATTTAAATTATTTACAATTTCTTTTTTTATCCTTTTTTATTATCATAGTTAAAATTAGTTGAACTTCCTATTTCTTTTTTAATTCCATAAAATTTCTTTTTAATTCCATAAAAATTATTATATTAATGATAATTACTTAATTCTAATTTATATTTTTTAATTAATATTTTTTATTAATAATAATATACCTAATTATAATTTTATGTTAGTTTGCCCATGAGGCTTTGATTGATGGTGAATGGGTGCAATTGTTAAGGCACTCCTTGCGATGGGGTAACTGGTTCAAATCCCCAATGTGTACTTACCTACAAACAAAATAAATAATTCATGTTATTTTAATTAATATTTTTTATTTTTATTTTTAATTAATTTAATAATTCAGTGTTATTCTATTTTAATATTTTAATATTACTAAATAAATCTTTATTTCTTTAATATTAACATTTTTTCATCCATTACTTTTCTTTTGCTTTCTCTCACTAAATGTCCCTAACTCCAATTTCCTCATAATTTTATTAGATAACTTATTATTATCATCATATAAATTAGTAATATTGTCATTTACCATAATCATATCTTTTCAAAATTAATAATTATTAGTAATAAAATTTTTATTATAATATATTATTTTAACTATTATATTTTTGTTTTAAGTATTTTTTGTTTTAAGTATTAGTGAGATATTATTATGAAATTATTTTCTGTGTGAAAATAGGTAACGTGTTCATAAAAAAATTCCAACACCTCAACTAAATTATAAATTAAGCCAACATCATGTAGTTTTTCTTAATTTACCTCATTTCTTGAAAGTGTTTTAAGTCTATTAATTATCAAGTGAGAATTTTTTGTGAGAATTAAATAGAATAAGTGATTGCAATTCATCTTGTGTGACAAATTAGCCTGTTGAAATGTAATTATCTATATTATTCTTGCCACAAGAAAAGGTACCTTTAAATTAATTTATTGTTGCCCAAATATTTTTAAATAATGTGTAAAGTGGACATTAAACATCATTATTTCACTTTTAGCATTATGAACTTTAACATGAATAACATGCTTCGGCCTACCTGGGATCTGCGTATGTCATATAATATGCTCTGCCTCTGAATCCTTGTTTTAAGCTTTTTCAAACGCCCCTTATAATATAAAATTAGATATCATGTCTTCTATTTCCTATTTTTAATATAATAGGAGATAATTTTATTTTTCTATAAATATTAAAATTGAAAATTAAGACATATTTGGTGTATTTAATATTAAATTAATTGGTGATTTTTTTTGAGTCGCAATATGAGAAAAACACGCAGATAGCGTTCGAAGAAGTTCAACGCCTGCTCCTAATGGAGGAACACAGAGGAGGGAGCTCCCCTCCCTCCTACAAAAGTGTTGTTGCCAGTAGAGGCAAGTCCCCTCTGGGCAAAGGCAAAGATTATGTGGAAGAGGAACAGAGTAATAATGAAAAGGAGACAAATGGGGGCAAGCCCAAGGAAAATGTCAGCACTAAAGACAAGGAAGAAGAAGACAAAAGCTAGGGCATGAGAAACAATAAAAAAAAGGGAATGTGCAAGCCCAAAATGGAGATTACTCCTAGAGTGATGTTAAACGATCCTGCACTATAGGCACACAAGGAACATATGGGGACCTGCGCTATAATATGCAATTTTATGGGATTATGGTCCACAGAAAAGGCTTTACAGTTATGGATCAAGTATCACTGGAAACCCAAAGGAAGTATAGACCTGCATCTTAGGTCAAATGGATTTTTCACAGTGGTGTTCACAAACATCGAAGACAAAGACAGAATATTCGAAGGAGGAACCTACTTTTATGCAGCAGGTGACCTCTATATGCAGGCTTGGAAGATGAACTTTGTGCCAGAGCAGGACACTTCCACTTCGGTTCCAGTCTGGGTAAGACTCTATTCTCTTCCCCTTGATTATTGGCAAACTGAATTGCTTGCCGCCATAGGCAACAAACTAGGACATTTTGTCAAAGCTTCAGAAGCCACAAGAAGAGCCAAATACACTTCCTATGCAAGGATTTGTGTAGAAATGGATTAATCAAGAGCTCTTTCGGATGAATTCATCCTAGAAGTTTTTAATGAGGAATGGTGCAAATAGTAGACTACAAGCATATCCCGTTCAGATGTTGTAAATGCCATGAACATGGACACTTGTTCGGAGATTGCCCTCTTAGTCAAGCAGACAACAAAGGTAAAACTAAGGAAATGAAGGACACATATGGCTTCCAAAAAGTGACAAGTAGAGGGAAAGGTAACAAAAAGGGACCAAGGAAACTTTGTAATGAGGGGCAGAAGGTCAATGAAAATAGGTATCAAGCACTAGAAGAGAATATAGAAATGGAAAATGAAGACCAATCTATGGAGGATGGCCCTAATGAAAAGGAAACGAAAATGAAAGAAGACTGCTACCCAACACAAGAGATGGATAATAAGAAAGAAACTATAATGAATGAAACAAAATTAGGGATGGATCAGGAAATGACCCAAAGTGAAACAGATCTGGAAGATCATGAACCTTAGGAAATTCTAGATGAGGAACATCTAGATCCAGAAGGGTTCTTGATGTAGGATCCACGGGAGGGATAGATTCACTCCCTAAGAAGACTACAACAAAATTCAACAGCTATTCTTATGGAAAACTCAGGAAAGAGGATTGGATAAAGGAAAAACCATTGAAAAATAGGAACACAGAGGAGTGAAAGTAATGAAAACTACTCCACGATTAGCGACCAGAAATGCAAAAAAATAGGTAGGAAGGAAAAAGAAGAAGGACCTCTTGATGGAATGTGGAAAGTTAATTATAGACTCAGGTAAGATGAAAGACCTAACCAGTTACTCATTTACAAATATTTAAATATGAAGCTCACGTCATGGAATATCAAAGGTCTAGGTAGTAAATGAAAACAAAGAATGCTTAGTCATAGAATGAAACTGGAAATGCCAGATGTTATCTTCATGTAGGAAACGAAATGTTCCAACTAGAAAAAAAAACAAATCCATAGCAAATGGCTCAATAGATTTGAGCTCCTAGAGGTTAAAGCTGAAAACATAGCGGGGGTATTCTAACTTTGTGGAATCCAAAGAAAATCAGTATAACAGATGTAGAAGCATCTAGAAACTACTTATCAATGGTCATTCAACCAGTGGGGGAGTCAAAAACATTCCTCGTCACTATTGTTTATGGTCCTGAAAGAATAGATGACAAACTCAAATTTCCCTAATTGATCTCAAGAATAGATAGGCTAGGATTCCTTGGTTCATGGGAGGGGACTTTAATATGATCAAATCTCTTTTCGAAAAAAAAGGAGGAACCAGAGCGCTCAACAAAGACTCCTTAGCATTTCAGACTTTCACAGATGAGATGAAATTGGTTGATTCAGACCTAAGTAATGGCTTTTTTACTTGGAACAACAAAAGAGGAGGTGAGGCACATGTGGCCTCTAAATTAGATAGGTTCATGATATCAGAGGAGCTTTTGCTTACAGATAAAGAAATAACAACAACAGTCCTCCCCTTTGGAGGTTCCGACTACTAGATGATTCAACTGGAAATCAAGGGTTTGATTTCTCCCAGGAACAAGCCCTTCAGATTTGAGAATATGTGGCCCTCCCACCCTGATTTCATCAACAACATTGGAAAATGGTGGTCACAGGACTTGCAATTCCAGGGCTCAAAAATGTACCTCCTTCATAAAAGACTAAAGCATGTCAAGTTTAGGCTAAAAGAGTGGAACAAAAAGGATTTTGGTAACATTTTTGTGAACAAAAAATCATTGGAAATCAAATTACAGGAACTGAACCAGGCTCTAATCAAAGACAGCTTTGACAAAGTCAAAAGTAATCAGGCTGATAAGCATCGCCAAGAATGGGATAATTTATGCAAACAAGAGGAAACATTCTGGAGGTAGAAGTCTAGGGTTCAATGGCTTAAGGAAGGAGAATGGAATACAAGATCCTTCCACAGATCTACTATGGCTAACAGAGCATTCAATAAAATCTCAATGAGAAAGGATGAGAATGGACAACTCCAGAACACCCATAAGAGTATTGAAGCCGTGTTTGTTCAGTATTTCCGAAACACCACTCGAGAAAACAATCCAGATAGGGAACATTCCATCAAGGAAATTACAAGGAATATTCCTAAGTTAGTGTCTAGAGAGGACAATTTTAATCTCAATAGACCTGTTACTGAATAGGAAGTCAACGAGGTTCTCAAAGACATGAAGAACTACAAAGCACCAGGTCTGGATGGTTTTCATGTGGACTTCCTTAAAGCTTGTTGGCATATTGTCAAACATGACATTCTGGAAGTGGTGGAGGATTCCAGGTCCAGCAACACGATCCTGAAAGCCCTCAACACTTCCTTCATCTCCCTGATCCCCAAATAGGAATCAACCCAAACTGTAGGCAAATACAGACCCATAGCTTTATGCAATGTGGTTTACAAGATAATCTCTAAGGTAGTGGCAAATAGACTTAGAGCTCTCCTTCCTTATTTAGTCTCAGAGGAATAGTCAGGTTATGTTGAGGGTAGACAAATCTTAAATAACATTATTCAAGCCCATGAGGTGGTCCACACACTTACCAGTAAAAAAAACGTAGGGATGATCATGCAATTAGATATAGCCAAAGCCTATGACAAGGTTAATTGGATTTACATCAAAAAGGTTCTCATTGCTTTTGGGTTCGACCACAACTGGATCCGATGGGTCATGGCTCTGGTGACCTCTTCCAGCTTTTCAATTTTGGTGAATGGCTCTCCCTCAGAGATCTTCATTCCTTCTAGAGGCCTTAGGCAGGGAGACCCACACTCTCCCTTTCTTTTTATTATTATGATGGAGGGACTTGGGAGATCTATTAATCATGCCAAGGTAGTGGGCAAAATCAAAGGTCTTCAATTATCTGAAAATGGTCAAGCTCTGACTCACCAACATTTTGTAGATGATACCATGCTACAAGGGCTCCCCACAGTCAAAGAAGCTTCAGCCTACAATCAAATCCTGAAAGAATTTTCTTTGGCCACAAGTATGGAAGTCAATCTTTCCAAGTCAAAAATATTCTTCTTAAACACTAACATTACTATTCAGAGAAACATTTCAAGAATTCTGGGCTTCCATAGGGATTCCCTCCCCACAAAGTATTTGGGAATTCCTCTCACAGATAGACCAATGCACAAAAGTATCTAGGAACCGATGCTTAATAAGTTGCAAGACAGTAAAAAATTGGACCTTTCGGGTCTTGAACCTGGTAGGCAAGTTGGTTTTGATAAAGGTGATCCTACAATCGATCTTGGTTTTCATGTTATCAGCCCTCCTAGCTCCCAAGGGTGCCTTAGAGAAACTCAGAAGCATTCAAAGAGATTTCCTCTATGGTAAAGAAGAAACTAAGAAGAAATGGGCCTTGGTCTCTTGGGACAAAATCTGTAAACCCAAGAGACAGGAGGGACTAGGCTTGGAAGATCAGGAGATTCTTAATAAAGTTCTAGGAGCCAAGCTTTGGTGGCACTAGGTTCAAGAGCCAAAAGCATAGTGGCTAAGGATCTAGAGAGAAAAATATGCCAGCTCTTGGCACACTAAGGATCTAAGAAGAATGCCTGGGAATGTGAAAGGGTCTCACATCTTGAATAGAGGCTGGGATAACAGAAGCCTTGTTCAAAATAACATTTTCTGGAAAATCAGAGCAGGAGATCTTGCACTCTTTTGGGAAGACGAGTGGCAGCAAGAACCAATACTGTTAACAGAGGACTTTGTTAGCCTCAAGCAAGAAATAGACGACCAAGGGTTAAACAAAGTCAAGGATTTCTCAGATCTGGCGCAAACCTCAGGAAAATGGAGAAGCTAGAGGAAACTTGAATACAGAGATGATAGCCCCATTAAAATTAAGGTAGAGGCTCTTGGGAGCTTGCTTAAATAGAGGATGATTTTAGTTACAAAGGGGCAAGATCAATTGAGATGGGGCAATAACAATAAAGGTAACTTTAATCTTATGGAAGCCAAAAGTGTTCTTCTTGGGCTTGATTAAAGGGTTCCAGATAAGACATGGCAGCTCCTTTGGAAGCACCAATGTTGGATGAAAATCAAGCTTTTCATGTGGTTGGTTCATCATAAGAAAATTTTAACCTAGGACAACATATAGAAAAGGGGTGTTATGGGGCCTTCCAGATGCCAGCTTTGTGAAGTAAAGGAGGAGAATATGGAGCACATTCTCAATAGCTACTCTTATACTACATGGTTATGGGATTCCTTCTCTTCGATTTTCCAACAGTCAAATAGGGACAAAGTAGTATCACTAATACCCTAAACAATTAGAGAGTAAACTTTTCAGAGAATGAGTTCATTAATTTGTCCTGGGCCTTCAAGCCAAGTTTCATTATCTGGAATGTTTGGAAAGAAAGGAATGAAAGGATTTTGAAAAGTGAACATTCCACCCCACAATGTCTTTTTGATCTTATCCTGAAACAACTTTGGGAGACAGTTAGTACCACAGTTCACAATCTCCCCAAAAATCCCCCCTCTTTGTCTAAATTGAGAATTCTCAGATAATTGGGAATGAAAGGGATTATTCTCCAAGGTCTAATCAGAAAGGACACAACAATGGATATAGGGAAGGAGTTCTAGCAACCTCCACCGAAAGGCTATCTGAAGTACAACATTGATGGGGCTTCAAAAGGAAACCCGGGAACAACTGGTTTTGAAGGGGTTTTAAGAGATGAAGAAGGCAGAATTATATTCATCTTCCACTATCATCTTGGCAGAGCCACAAATAATATGGCAGAGTTAATGGCTTTGGAACAACGTCTAGAGTTTCTGATCCAGAATCATTCCTCTAACATCATTGTTGAAGAAGACTTGGAGATTACTATTAACTCCATGAAAATAATTATTTATGGTACATGGCCAGAGAAAGCTTCTAATCACTGGAAACTAATCCTGGTTTACCAAAGAATCCAGGTTCACCTCCAAGTGCTGAGAACGGTGAGTTTCAACCATCTTCGATGTTCGGCCAAAAAACTAGCAGACCTTCTGGCCAACCAAGGGGTGAACAATGTAGATTGTGGGATAGCGTACAAGTGGCAGGAGATTCCTCAAAACCATTTAAAGTCTCTCTGTGAGGAACAAGCTGCAGTAGATAGGGAAATGTTTTGTTATTGGACTCGGATAGCAAGCATGAATTGATTTATCTGACAAGTTGTCTCTCAACCTTTCGGCATGCATTTGATAGAAAGGCAAGCCAAGATTTGTCTCACTCTCTTTCAGTGTTAGGTGAAGGCGAGACTCAGGTGCTCGGATGATATTTTACGGTGTCATTTCTCTAACAAACTCAGTATCGGGGACAGACGTCGTGGAAAGTACATACAGATAATGAGAATTGGTTTTCCGACTGTTGGTATTCTCCCTCTTCCAACTTTCATTTCTGAAAACCACTCCCAGGCCGGCTCTCCAGTGATCACTCGTCCCATGAGTGGTTTGTGGTTTTTTAGTTTTGGCAACGATCCCATTAAGATTGCTACACATGAACAAGGGATTCACTGTAATACCGCCCTTGATCGCACATTGTTTTTCAGACATATTTGGGTGCGCAATATGATTCCTAGTCCTTGGATCAATCAGCCAAGATCAATGGTAGAGAATGATAGTTTGGTTTTTTGGGCCAGAGGATTCATCAAGCTTTTTGGAACGTCATTTCCCTTTGTTGCGGGGTGTGGGTTCCACATGATTGGGGTTGTTTGTCTTCGTTGATCGGCTTCAGGGAATGTCTCTGTATAGATTTTCGCTAGCGGGTGGGGGCTCTGGTAGCCTTTCCATGTCAGCTTCTCTTAAGTTGGATGCACAACGTAGTAAGCGAGGGGGTCTTTGACATTTGCAAGGATTCCTTTTCCCATCTTCTTGTAAAGTGTTGGGTTTTTGTACAATATGTAATTTTTCTTTTGATTTAATGAAATAGAAGGATCAGTGCTTGCTTCAGCAAAAAAAAGAAGAAAATTAAGACATATTTTATAAGTATGAAATTCAAATCATTCAAAATCTATCCATGGTTATCATTTTACTAGAATGAGCGGTGTTAAATATTTAATAATTTATTTATTTAACTAAAACTAATTCCCATGAGTTGGATATTCTAAGAACGTTTCTACTCGTCTTTTATAAAATTTTAAAGTAGTTGTGTTGGGTAGTTAATATTTAAGTTATTAAACTGTAATCCATGTAGTCTAATGAGGTTTCAAATTTGTTTGGAAAATAATGGAGTTTGTTTTAAACTTTTATCAAATTAGGAAGAAATTTTGGGAAATCTTGGTTAAAATTGTCAAGTTTCAAGATTTAGGGTGCCACAATGTTTTTTACTACGCTCATTCCATTTCCACCATAAAAAAACATTACTCAAAAACTCATACCAGATTTGTTGAGAAAAAAATGTCAGATTAGGAAATACTATTTTGAATTATAATTTTTGGTATTCAATATTTAGATCTTTTAATAAGATTTTTATTTATTTAATTATTATTTTCTAATAATATTGAAATTTCAAACTTACTATTTTAAAATTGGGTAGACTAACATATAAACAAAATAGATTTTTTTCACTCACATCCAAAAAACAATTTCAAGAAAGAATGTGATTTTTTGTTATTTAAAATGCATTTTTGAATGCATAAATGGATTCAACATCCTGTGAGCTATTTGGATTCTACAAATTAAACAATTTAAACTCAAGCTTATAAAAATCTCTACCAAATTTTAGTTAAAATTAATAAAAAAAAATATCATAAAAAAAGTCCTTTTAAAATAGATTATATTACATTTTTTTTTTAGCTGTGGTTCACGGTCACTGAGTGGCTGCTACATCCACAGTAAACTGCTACATCCACAGTAAATATCATGGCAGTTCGGTTCACGGTAAATATCAGGGCAGTTCGGTTCACGGTCACTGAGTGGCCGCTACATCCACGGTAAATATCAGGGTAGTTCCACCCGAAGGGATCTGCCTGTCGGCCAATCTTAATAGGCCTAACCCCGAGGGTGTCGAGGAGATTTGACCCCATGACCTTCGGTCACTGAGTGGCTGCTACATCCACGGTAAATATCAGGGCAGTTCGGTTCACGGTAAATATCAGGGCAGTTCAGTTCACGGTCACTGAGTGGCCGCTACATCCACGGTAAATATCAGGGTAGTTCCACCCGAAGGGATCTGCCTGTCGACCAATCTTAATAGGCCTAAACCCCGAGGGTGTCGAGGAGATTTGACCCCATGACCTCGTGACCTCCCAACTGGGAAAGTGCTTAGCAACGAGAACTCGACGATTTGAGCTATCCCTTGGGGCTAATAGATTATATTACTTATGTAAAAAATAAATTTATTATTTTATTTTATATATATATAATTTAAAATAATTTTGATAAGCCCATGGGGCTTAGAATGACGGTGAATGGGTGAACTTTCAAGGCACTGGTTCCAAATCCCATGGGTGCTTCCCACCAAAAAAATAAAAAAAAAATGATAAAAAATTCCACTAATTACTAAATTTATAAATTTCAATTATTAAAATTAAAAAAATTAAGTTATTGCAAAAAAAAATTAAATATCAAAATTTTTGAAATAACAAAATTTAACTATCAAAATTGTAACTTTTGATTATCCAATTATATTAATTAATTTATAAAAGCATTACAATACAAATAATTTATTCCAATAAATTTTTAGGATCAGATGATAGCTGCAAGTTAAACAGGGAGATGGGCCTTCTAACTGCTAAAAGGAAATGACTATAAAATGACTATATATGACTAGGTTAGGAATACCAAGAAAAATATTACAGTGAGAGACCATTTTTAATTAAAAATATTTAAATTAGTGTGATTTCATTTTTTTTTTATTATTGTTATTATTATTTATTAGTAATCTAAGTATATATATATATATATATATTTATATATATTATAACTCAATAAATATATATTTTTAACCAATAATAAAATAAATACATTTTTTTTTCTCAATTAGTCTACTCCTATTATTATACAAAAAACGTTACAGCGAGGCAAGCCTCGAAGATTCTTGCCGTGAGTATGGCAATTGACAGAGTACTTCTCTCCATACTGACTATGGATTTAGCAATGGACTTACATCGGAGAGGAAGACTTTCCTGAGCATTGACTTATCCAAAAAAACCGTAAACTGACCAGGAAGCAATACATGCAGAGGTAGAACTTTGCTGAGTCTTAGCATGGACATAATTGAAATAGACTCCATCATGAACAAAACTAAACCAAACGACAACATTAACAAGACTGTGACAAAATCCAACAAGTAAAGTTGGCATAGACCTAAAACAGGCATGGACACTGTGGAATGAAAAGGAGGTGAACTCCTACTTCGTTTGCAGGACCAAAAATGAGGCAAAGGCTAGTTCATTCGTCCACAGAGGTAGACAGTTGCTCCTCGACAATCCTACACCCATACTGCTCTGAATCACTGGAATCCGATGGAAGGACTGCATCTTTGGCCGGCTCGCTTGGACCTGTAACCGCTCTAGGGTACACCTTGGATTGGCTTCCTTGGTGCTGAACGATAGCAGGATTGGCCTGCCTTTGCTTTGAAGAGGCTCTGGGTTGAGCCGTGTTCTCACACTTCTCTATCGTGACTGAGACAATAAAAGAGGAGTTCGTCACGTTGCAAGGTATTCAGAAACGGGTGGTGGGATGAGCGCTGTGCTCACAATCCACATTTTGAGCCCGCCCTCGACCTCTTCCCCTGCCACTCCTGGACGCCGAGGACTCCAGCGCATTTGAGGAAGGGTCCGAGGTAGTGGAGGAGCGCTGTTGGATAGCCCGTCCTCTTGAACCACCCCAAGAACCTCCCCGCCTACTAACAAGTCTGAGACGTTCACGCGGCTTGTTGAAGACCCAGGTAAGGTGACAAGGGAGTGAAGGCCCAGTGAGCCGGGAATGCAAAGAGGTGGAGGCACAGAGGGGCAAGGAGCTGAAGCGTAGAAAAAGACCAGAACAGAGGTGAGGGAAAAGATGGATGAGCCTGCGACAGAGGCCGAGACCCAATGAGACAGAGGCCGAGACCCAATAACCAGAGCCAAATTGTTTATCCAAGCCAGTGAAGACAGGCTGTTATGATGGCGCGATGAATCACCCGGAGGATCCACCACTATACAGCTGAAGATATGTAATAAAATCGCGGGAGTAACAAGCAACAAGACCACCATCATGTTATCAACGGCGAACTACAGGAGGGTGTTGAATGCCGCATTCAATATATCTGTGCGGGGACTGCAAGCCGTCCCGTTACCCTTACATTTGGCGGAACTGGGCTGCCACCTGCCTAGTTGGTGCACTGTCCTCGTACAACGCCTCGTTTCAAACACCCGCATCCAGGGAATAAAATAAATACACTTAACTAAAACAACATAAAATAATAGAAAAGGATAAAAAAGAGGATAGAAAAGGAACAATAGAGAATCTGACAGGGAAAAAGAAAAGAGGACAGGAACCCAACAACTACTAATATTCCACCCATCATCTCTATTAAGATTTCCAGGCCTCTTCTCCATTTCTATGGCTTCCCTAAGATTTCCAGGCCTCTTCTCAATTTCTATGGCTTCCCTAAATTACGGTGATAGAAATGACAAGCTTTCACAATGACCTTAGTGTCCTCAATACAAATATGGTGTTTTGTCTTCTCTGTGTCCTCTCCTAAGGCTGAAGAGCGAGTCCTATTGTGCTTAATATTAGTTGCGTGTTCCTTAATCCTTTGATTGTGCTTAATATCAACTATGTGTTCCTTAATCCTTTGATTAATGGACTTTCTGGTTTCACCAATGTAAGAGGCTCCATAAGAACACAAGATGATATAAACACCTTTCATATCCTATAAACACGTTTCATATCCTTTGCGTCCTCTCCTAAGGCTGAAGAGCGAGTCTTATTGTGCTTAATATCAGTTGCGTGTTCCTTAATCCTTTGATTGTGCTTAATATCAACTATGTGTTCCTTATTGTGCTTAATATCAACTATGTGTTCCTTAATCCTTTGATTAATGGACTTTCTGGTTTTTCCAATGTAAGAGGCTCCATAAGACACAGGATGATATAAACACCTTTCATATCCTTTGGGCCCACCAGGTCTTTTTTTTTGTTCATGAGTTAACATAACATACCTTTTTTCTATTAGAGTTACCGTAACTTATATTATCATGAAATTTTCTGAGTCAATGAAAACGTACTAAATATATAAATTATATAAATCATATATATAAACAAAAAATATAGTTTAATTTTGTTTTAATGTTTTTTAATGTTCATGAGAAATTTAAATATTTAAAGTGATAAAAATGAGTTTATTTTTGAGAGAATGTTTTTTTTACAATGAGCTCAATATACAAGATAGACAATATAATTGAAATTACATATTATGATTTAGAGAAAGTAGATTGTTCATATACTAAAAAAAACTCAGAATTTTACTAGTGCAACATTTCTTCCACCTATTAAGTCATTAAGTCATTTTTTTAATGGGATTTCATCTTCGTAGTAAGCTCAAATTGTGCAACAAAATGAGATTCAAGTACCTCATTAATCCCAAAACCATGAATAACACCATATTACTTGGTACTGAACCAGATACTACTTAAAAGTGTCATGTAATTTCTATTTAAAAATAATAATAAATTACTGTGTGGAAAAGAGCATACTATAACCAATATAAGAGACATTAATTTATTTAGTGCTCCATCGAGAGTCTACACATGTCTGTTTTGAGATAATACATAAAAAATATGTTAGCTATATTTAAAAATAATAATCAATATGCAATTCGTATTATACAAATTAGGATTATTTGGATGTTTCAAATTTGACATTTTTGTGATTGTGTAAGGCACTTGGTTTTACCACATAAAATAAAAGTATGCAAATGTTTCAATTTAATAACATTGTGATCTTACATTATGATTGTTCTACCTTGAAAACTTTGTGATCTTACATTATGATTGTTCTACCTTGAAAACTTTGTGATCTTACATTATGATTGTTCTACTTTGAAATCTTTGTGATTCTGTAAAATGAATTGGACAAAGGAATATTAGTTATGAAACAAGGAACTTCAAAAAAGATGATTAATTAAAGGCTAATACAATCAAACTCAAGCTTTGGCACATAAAATTTAAAACTATGGCTTATACTTTGCCCATTATTATGAAAAGATGATTAAGTGAAGGTCAATAAAATCAAAGATTTGCAAAAAAAATAAAAACTAAGGCTTATACTCTGCCCATTATTTATTGTTTTTAACTCTAATTCAGCTATATTTAAACTAAGGGAGAGTATCTCTGATGTAGCCCATGTTCAAATTTGACTATTAGTTCATACCTTTCCAAATTGAATAATTAAGCTACTGAACCGTACCTATGAAACCTTATTATTCTAAATTTATAGTAAGAAACCAAACATCTTGTCTAATGGGACTTTACAATTAACAAGTCAAGCCGTTTAAACATTAATGAAATTGTATAGGGCGGCAATTTGTTTGGCGAGGACATCGATTCTAGCACCTACCCATCCTGGGCGTAAGTAAGAAAGAGGATCCATATATAAAGCATCATACTATTCTTTTTTTCAATTTTCTTCATTGAATATGAACCCTACTCAAAATGTTAGCAAATCTGCTTTGTTTGAAATTTCATAAAGGAAGAGGAATTGTACGTTAATAAAACAAAGTTTCTTGTAACAACAACGTGCTTTTTAATCATTGTATCTGTTAGACCTCATCTTGGACAAAGATAATTCCCTGTCACTTGTGTACAAATATATGTATAATATGCAACGTTTTATTATAATCAATCTCACCAATAAGGACTCTTTTCGCATGAGGACAAAACCTCGATGCATCTCTCTCATCATATTATATTAATGAACTCATAGAAAATATAGATAAACAAGAGCAACTGCGTAGCGACAGTCCCTGCTGATACTAAAGAAGAAAATTGATTTGCTTTTTAGATATTTCTATCCAACAAAGTTCATTTTCTTATCAATTTTCACGTTTACATGATATATAAAAAAAAAATTCCTTATCAATTTTAATGTTCACATAATATATAATGTTTATGTGGGTGGACGGTCTTGGGTGGATTATGTGGGTGGAACATCACAGAATAGAACGTTGTATGGCCAGTGGGGTTGGGATTTGTTCATGAGCTTTACCTTACATGTAGAGCAGGAACTCACTTTATGTCATCTCAAACCCTCTCTCTACATATGTCTTGCATGATTACTAAGATGTTGGAAAAGCATATACAATGGAAGAAAATAACCTAGCTGGTTTTCTTCACAAATCTATCTCTCTTGCCATTGATAGAAGTAGGCGAGTGAAATAAAAGAGACCGAGCTCAAAGTCCGTTAGCGCCTTGGTATAGTTTCTGTTGCCACTTGCCTGGTTGGAAGAAAGGTCGAAGCCTTTAATGCGTTCAATAAGTGATTTTACTTCAGACAAATGCTACTTCGATACCTCGTGGATGCATATAACTCTCACCTGTTATGGATCTTGTCTGTTCACAATGCATAAAATTGTTAATTTAGAGTACAAGATTTCACATAAATTACGTATGTTGAATTATTAGTGCAATGAATAATGCTTATGTCCAGTCATATCGAAATTAGAAGAATGCCATTAATACTATATTTTTATTTATGAAATGATATTTATATGTATCAAAGACTTTTCTAAAACAATTGATTTTGTTGGAGGAATAAATATGTCGTTCAAGGTAGGTTGCGTAAGGCTGATCGTCATTTCATTTTTCTTTGCTGGAGGCTTTGTGAAGACGAGGTTGAGGGATTAAGTCATGGTGCAAATGCATACATTGGGTGCATTGGCAAGGACACGTTTGGGGTAGAGATGAAGAAAAATTCAAAATTCGTTATATTAGTCCAATAAAAATATCCAATACGCATATTCACTGCAAGCATATTCACAGTCGATAGTATTCACTAACGCACTAAGACTCTTAATCAGTCGAATCAGAAAATATGTCTTTGTCCTAGGCTAAGGTGGTATGGAGTACTCAGTTCCAAATCCAATAGCATAACCAGAAGTCTGTAGGAACAGAAGTCGTAGCAATTGATCATGTTGATTAAACCATGGCAGATCTGGTTGAAGCACACAATGGTGGAGTAGGTTATTCTGTTGGTTAAGCAACAATTTAAGCTAACCATATTTTCCAAGAATACACAGTGATATATATCAAATTTGCCATATATTGGTTCCCTAGAGGTTTGTAAAGATTTTTTTTTTCCAAACCTCTATAAAGGAGAGCCTAACATGGTCCTAGGGCCGGAGTAGAAGATGCCAGAGTGAGAAATAGAACCATCAATCACTAAAACAACAAGATCCGCAAGCGGCCGTAGTCCTTGCCGATCTACAACCCACGTTGGTCCACATCGTGCTTGCATGCTACCCACGTGACCTCTCACTGATGTCAGGCGTGTCTTCTGGGTGATCGCAAATGCCCGTCAAGGAATCAAAGAGGCCGTCTATCACCTCTTAGGTAGCTGGCTACCACCGCCTCTCAACTTCTTGCTACCAAACCATAATATGAAATTAGTATTTAGGTTTCCGTCAGGTTGTTGTTGGATAGGCTTACCTTTGTCAAATTACCGTATTTTCCAAAACTACCAGAGATTGCTCCAGATAAATTGTTGTTATGCAGATAAAGAAGGCTCAAATTAGGAAGCCGAAATATGCTCTCCAGTATGGATCCCATCAAATTATTGCCGACAATGTCTAGCATTGTCAGTGCCTTCAATTCTCCGAGTTCCTCTGGAATTCTTCCCGTCAAGCCATTTTCAAAGAGATTCAGTATGACCAGAGATGTTAACTTTCCAAGCTCGGCAGGAATCAGTCTGGTTAAAGAATTATGTGAAATGTCACGGGTCCACATCATGCTTGCATGCAACCCATGTTGCCTCTCACTGATGTCACACACGTCTTCTGGGTGATCGCAAATGCCCGTCGAGGAATCGAAGAGGCCGTCTGCCACCTCTCAAGTAGCTGGCTACCATCGCCTCTCAACTTCTTGCCACCAAACACAATATGAAACTAGGCTTTAGGTTTTTGGTGAGATTGTTTTTGGATAGGCTTACCTTTGTCAAATTACCGTATTTTCCAAAACTGCGAGATATTGTCCCAAATAAATTGTTGTTATGCAGATAAAGAAGGCTCAAATTAGGAAGCCAGAATATGCCCTCTAGTATGGATCCCATCAGATTATTGCCGGAAATGCCTACAATTGCAGTGCCTTCAATTCTCTCAGTTCCTCTGGAATTCTTCTCGTCAATCCATTTTCAAAGAGATTCAGTATGACTAGAGATGTTAACTTCCCAAGCTCGGCAGGAATCAGTCCAGTTAAAGAATTATGTGAAATGTCAAGCTTCTGCAAGTTGGAACAGTTCCCTATCTCTGCCGGAATGTGCCCCTCAAAGGAACTGTGAAAGAGGAATAGGAGTTCGAGTCTCTTAAACATCCCCACTTCCAGAGGTATGCTCCATGAGATTAAGTTGTTTTGCAGCTGAAGCGACACCAAATTTGTCCAATTGGCCAGAAATCTCCCATCAAGATTCCCCGTCAAGGAATTTTAACCCTTCCACGGCCGCTGAATAGGAACATGAGACTAAAGGCCCAAACAAGATGAGCACCTAAAAAGAAAAGACCATAGGCAGACAATGAAGAGCCATAAGATTGGATGACTTGAGAGGCGTGTTCCCATAGAAAGTCACGAAGCAACCCATTGCCTGCAATAGAACTCTGTGCAAGGCTTCTTGAGAAGGTGAAGGATAAGTGACAGGTCGAGAAGTGAATTCGAGGTCAAGGTTTAGGTTCAAGTGAAGGGCGCAGGCTGATGCGGCTATAATTTCCTCCCTCCCTGCTTCTGGTTGGAGCTGTGCTTGAAACCGGGTAAGGCTCGTAACTTGTTTTTTTTTCTTTGGACATACAGTCCATTGTTTTGTGTGAATCAAAAAATTCGTTTCTTTGGACATACAGTCCATTGTTTTGTGTGAATCAAAAAATTTGTTTCTTCATTTTGTAAGGCGCACTCAAAACCATAATTTGTAGAAAAACATATGTTCAGAAAACAACTAACAAAGGTATATATTGACAATTTTATGAGGTTTCTATATAGAATCAAGGCTTTAAAGTAATGATTCCTTACTGGATAAAATGGGGCATACCATGAATGTAGGGGAGCTTGTTTTGGGACACAGAAACTCGTTGGAGAAGTCCTGGAAGGACATCAATGTTCCAAGTATTTGTCTGCTGCCTTGTTTCTGCAGGATTTCTCAACATATTTTAAACGACGCTAACAACCCCTATGATTTTGCTGTTTGTTTTACTAGGCCGGTGAAAATGGGTGCATTCGCCCTTCTATCAAGGTGGATTGATGCTGCCACTAATCCTACGTACAAGAAGAAGCGTAAAAAATTTCAGGTATTTCATATTCAACAATAGAATTTTTTGTTTGTGACTTCAGCATGGGAATACAGAGGGTTGTGGTTGTTACCTCAAAGATCATTTCAATAAACGTGCCTAGAACAGAGATCATTTCAATGAATTTTCATCCTTGCAGCCTGAACAAACCCGAGCAGAAGCTAACATGTGCTGGAATGAAGAGCCGAAGAAGAACATGTCTGTAATGCAATGAAGAGAGGAAGAGGGTGTAAGAGGGTGGTGGAATGAACGTGGCAACTGTAAACAATCCGGGCAGCCAACAGTGACAAGTGTAAGCTTGTAAGCTTGACGAGTTTATGCGATGTTGTCTCAATAAGTTTGAAAATGAAAACTTTGCTTCGACCTTTGTTTAAAAAACTTTAAATAAAATAACTTGCCCAAACCATCAGTTAAAAAACTTAGGATAAAATAGCTTCCCCTCGCTAAAAACAACATTGGGCCATGTGAAGCTTGCAATAAGAGGCTCAATTCAGAAGTTTGGTTAAAACTTTCATAATGCAAAATTGTTAGCAATAACCTTTGGTTAAGCTCTGAAAATCTACAATTGGTTAATTGATCAAAGTGATTTAATACCCGGTCAATGCTCGATCGAATGTTATAGTCCCTACTATGCAGGCACTAATAACAAACCCAAAAATACCAACATTCAATAAAGCTTTGTATATGTGTGTCGTTAATAGAGCTTGGAGGATGTTCAAATTTATATCTCCACACATTCCTTCTTGGCGCTTTTAATACCCTGTCTGGTATGATCACATTCTTTGAGAAGATTACGAGATTTATGATGCGTATCATAATGTACATGGTTTACATGTCACGAGAGAGGGTTGTAATATATAATCCAGTTTATTTTGATTACATTTTCTACCATTTAAAATCTCACAGTAGCTTTGGCTTAGGCACATGCTTTATAGTTCTATTGACATAAACGTTTTGAAGAATTTCGAAGTTATGAGCTCTTTTGCTAAGGCTTGTGCTCTTCAGATGAGGCAAGATAGGTGGAATATCATTTGGAATTGAGTTGCAATATAAGTGACAAAATATTATACTAGAATTCCATATTGCAATGGCACATTTGACTCTTGTTTTTTCAAGCAAGGCAACACTTTGATACAATGAAAGTGTCTATGTTGACAACTTCTTTCATAGTGGCACATTTGAATTTTGTTTTTCTAAGCAAGGAAACAATTTGATATGTTAAGAATGCCTTTGCTTCAATGCTAGATGTTTTCTCCTAGCCTTCCAACAAAGGTTCTTTGACCAAGGCTTTGATACATTGGTTCTCAAATCGAAACCCATGTGCATAGTTCAGTGGTTCTCAAATAATAGGTGCCCTGAACTTAATGGTTGAGGGAATGGAATACCATAACTTGCGGGTGCTGGTCCAAGGTGGAGATAAAAAATAGCTTTATTAATAATAGTGATCTCATTGTATAAACTAGTACGATTCAGTTACAGTATAACCTGTGCAACTACAATTCTATATTGCAATTATATATCACTAATAAGTTGTAGTTGCTAACACGTCATGCTTTTACATGAACTAGTATAATCAATTATATATGAGTACTAGTTACATCACATAATCATACGGGTTCCATCCTAATCATAGATATCACACTAAGTGTTTTCAATATCGATTGGTAATTAGTTATATATGATTACTAGTTACATCACATAATCATATGTGTTCCATCCTAATAATAGAGATCACACTAAGTGTATTCAATATGACTGTTTAGCTTACACAATAATGAGAATCATATAGTTATGTAGATTTCATAATAAGATGATACTAGTTATATTACAGTATAGCTACCTAACAAAACATGTTACTAAGCACATATCAATAGAGGTCTAAGTCGTTTCAGATATAAGTGATACACTTACTATGTCAAACTTGTGTTCAATGAGATCAACCTTCATGAATGAGGTCATCTGGTTGATTGCCATGTCTTTTTTCTATGATGGAGTATTTGTGAAGACGAGGTTGGGGGATCAAGTTGTGGTGCAACAAGCTACAATGGGTGCATTAGCAAGGACAAGTTTGGGGTGGAGATGAAGAAAAATTCAAAATACGTTGTAGTCAATGTAACTTTAGTGTTGTTCATTTTCATTATTTTATACTTTCATTTGTTTAATTTCCAATATTTGCATGAGTTCTTTGTTTTCCTAAAAATCACTAATATGAGGAACTATATTTTGTGTTTCATATAGATGCATTATTATGAGAATGAAACAAAACCAACTGGTGATTTTATCTCATCGACCATTACTTGCTTCTCCTGCTTCCTGATACAAGGTGTCATGTTCATCTGCAACATAAACAATTCATTTTACCTATAGTGACCAATGTAACATTGAAGTGTTTTTTTGCTCTTATTAGAGATTATTCAAGTATCATATTTAAAAGCACATGCCATCTACTGGTGAATGAGGATATATTTGAATGTTGTAAATGATTCTTCCAAGAATAATAGTATTTCATAAAGCTCCTGCAAAGGAAAACATATGATTGATTTCAGCTACTTATTTTATAACTGCTATGTTTGGTCAAATGTCACAAATTAAAAAGCAAGCACATCACATAATTGATATCCAACAACATTCCGTAAATCTTCTCAAATGCATGTTGTTCTATTTTTTAATTTTCACAACCTTGGGCAACATGCTCAACCAGTAAAATGTATATTTTAATAGACAATGTATACTTATTTTACAAATGGAATTAGCAACGATGTGAACTTTCAAAAATATTCTTAAAGATATCATATGCATAACATCAGGTTGACACAAATGTTGGTCGGATATGTATAGGGCTAGGATGGGTACCACTTCAGTCACTAATTGAATCTCTTCAAGTGTAAGTCAATACACATGAGTATTTGTCAATGTAGTCATTATCGAATGTTGGTTTTTATTTTTTATCATTATGAACCATGCAAGTTACCACTAATAGTTGTTTCCTTTCAAGTAAGGTACCCTATTTTGAAATATATCAAAATTATTGTGGCCTCATACTTGTAGAAGAACTTGTTTTGAAGTATCGTGGCCTCATACATATAGAAAAACTTGTTTCGAAATATCTTAAGTGAGGTGAGTGTAAGGTTGTTAATATGTATTATAGACCATATCTTCATCTAATGGGTGATTTCTATACACTATGGAATTTAAGACTGTTGTATTTTGGTAATAGTTTTTAGTGCCTTTCTGAGTAATGTCGAGGCACCAAATACTTTTTAGTGTCTTTTTGAATTATGTCTAGGCTCCATATCTTGTTGGGCCATGGGTTGGATGCCAAATGAATGTCATTTTTATTCAATTGAGTGTATGACATTGAATTAAAACCCCCAAGGTAGTACGTGGAATTCTGTAATGTACATGTTTTCCTCGACATGTATATCTTCTCTTTCCTTTTGATTTCAGGATGAAATTAGGTCTGCTCTTTGTAATGGCATGGTTAATCTTATGAGAATATAGACCAGGCCATTCTTGAATGGGTCTAGAAGGTTCAACTATTTTCACAACCATATTCTTCCATATAGCGTTTTCTGTAAGTCTGTCTTTAAGATGGGAGGTAAGGCTTATCCTTTCTTGACAAGGCATGTTTCTTTGCCACACAATACATCTCTACATTATTTTCACAAAATTGTACTTGAAGCAAGTTCAAATCTGTTTATGAAAATGATGTCTTCATTTAGTCTAGTGGGTCATTCACCGAGGTCTTTCCAAGAGACTTTTTGGTAAATATGGATAACAATCTATAGGATAAATGTTGAATATTTGGAGCTCCATGATGGACTTAGAAAATATCCCATCACGCACCATTACATGACACCATAGTTATGCATTTTGATCTCTATACAAGGACTTCCAAACTCTTATAATTATCTTTGTTAGGCTTATATCCTTTAATTATGATAAGCATAATGTATGATGTTTTAAATGTTTGACTTTTTTATTCTAAATCCATATATGAAAAATAGCAACATAACTTTACTTATGTTTTAATTTGTGTGAGGGTTCATGCAAGCCACACGATTTAGAAGTTCAAAAATTACTGTGAATAAAACAATATACTATTTTGTGCATGTGGATGAATAAATTCCTCTAGAAATCCTATTTTTCCTTTATATATATATATATATCAATCAATTCTAAATTGTTCTTAATAAGTGTAGGATTGAGTAGCATAAAGTGTTCTCAGTAAGTGTAGGATTGAGTAGCATGAATATTGAAACTAGGTCGGTATAATTTTTGAAGCTGATCGTAGGGAACCTATGCTTATTTTCAAATCATTCCTTAAATGATATTTAGATCTTAGAATTTGTAATAATTCATTTTATTTATTTTTTTGCGTTCAACTGGAGGACAAGTTGTTTTATTAAACTTTTATTACCATCCCAAGGAGGTTAATAGGATCAACTACAACCTCTTTGAGATAAAGTAATAAAGAAAAAACAAGAGTGCTAAATACAAAGCTAAAGTAATAAAGCAACAACAAGAGTGTTAAATATACATTACAACATGAGATACATGTGCAAAGAACTTACAATTTTACAATTATATTAATCACCAATATTGTACAGTGTGGAGCTACTACTAATGTCATTCAGATATAAAGACAATATCCTCTTTGCTAGCCTTCACCTTTAACACCACACTTCAAAGCTTCACTAAAATCTGGATGTCTTGCTTGACTAGTTAGAAGCTAATTATGTTAATGGCCAACATTGGTAACAATAGAGATATTGTTGGTACTAACACCAATCAGACCCAAAGAAAGTAAGTCTCATTTCTGCTGCTTTAGATCTGTAACACCACACTTCAAAAGCTTCACATAAATCTGGGTATCTTGCTTGCTCTGTTTTAAGCCATTCAACCAAAATTCTAGCCTACTCACTAGAAGGTAATGTAAAGAGCAAGGAAATGAACACGAATTCTATGCTTTGACCCCTGTTACAAGCTATTGTACCTGTGAAAGATGATACCGATGTATTCAAAACAAAAACTACACCTATGGAAGTCGATATCGATGTATTCAAAACATAAACTACACCTGTGGAAGCCGATACTGATGTATTACTACATGTGTGGAGGCCAATACTGATGTATTCAAAACATAAACTACAATTGTGGAAGCCAATACCAATGTATTCAAAACAGAAACTACACCTGTGGAAGCTGATACTAATATATTCAAAACAAAAAATATATAGACCAAATTTTAATCTACTTCATAATTATTTATTGAGTAAGTAAGTTTATAAAAGAGGTATAAATAAATACTTAAATGTTATACTAGTATTTAGGAAAATGACATGTAGAAAAACTGAAAGATTATGATTATAACAATAAAATGAAATAAATTCTATATCATGAAAAACTAACTCAATTACCAATTATTTTAGTCACAGACAAAACAAAATAAATCTAATATACATTTTATTCAATAATAATAATAATAATCTTATTCCATATTTTATTTAATATTAATAATAATAATCTTATTCCATATTTTAAATCTTCTTCCACATTTTAGATATTTTCAAACTATAAAAATTAAAAACATTTTAATTTAAGATAATATAATAGTTCAATTGGATTTGCATGCTAATTCATGGTCTAATGGAATGGTTTTAGATACTAATTCTTTATGGTCTTGAATGGAAACTACTTTTCGGTGTACCAATAGGTGGACTTACTTTTTGTGGTTGGCTCCCCCGAATTTTGGCCGAGAGAGATTCCTAAACCTAAATAATTAATGAGTATCAATGCAGATCCATGTCACATGGACTCGACAAGTTTGGTGTCTATTTCAAAAAAAAAGTGTCTTATTTCTAAACCCTTAAAGGTGTCTGCATTATTCACCACATTAAAGGTCTCATAAAGGTCTTGCATTATACACACCACATTCACCACATTAGAGGTCTCGTGAGATTCATGTTGCATGTACTTCACACCTTTGGTGTCTATTTCAAAGAAATAATATCATACACACCGCATTAAAGGTCTCCTCGTTGATCGAAACCCGCTAGAGTAACCATTTCTTTTTGTCATTTCTGTCATACTCCATACACTATAAATGGAATATAAACATAATTTGTGGCTTTCTTTTCTATTTTTATTCCGTTGAGGCGAAAATTCTTGTAACTTAACGCTTATTGCTGAAGGCCCAGCTTGCGTGTATGACAATACTAGTAATAAATTCTTAATATATATGCCACTCTCCATATGAGGGTCTCCATCAATGAATTCTGTACATATCCCACTTACACAAGAAAACACATAACAATCTCCTAGTTTATTAGATTCTGCATTACCATACCAGAACACAACTATGACCCGTTGCAGGGTGGCATCATTTTCCCTCTCATACCCGTGTAACCTGCTGAATGGAGATCATCCTTCCATATAAAAAAGTCAACCATCCTCATTGCATTCCAGCGAGAAAACTAGGGCATGTCTAATAGTTAGCCCATCTCTTTCTTCCTCGCATCGCTTGTTTTTAAAAGACCAAGAAAATGTTCCTCGAAATCTTCCTTTTAAGTCATTCTAATTTCACCAATGTTTAAATTAGTTTTGGAACTAATTTTCTAATTTGTAACGAACTGAAGTAAACCTCAATTACTTTTCGCAACCAATTCTTCATTTATAATGGTAGAAGTAAACATTGTTATTTTTATGAATTTTTAGGAATTAGATATTATAGATATGTATGTATAATCTCAATT
>APFE030890023.1:46366-88340 GCA_000404065.3 Pinus taeda | reverse complement strand
TAATATTTTAATTTTTAACTATTATATTCTTGTTTTAACTATTATTAATGAGATATAAAACCAAAATCATGTAATTTTTCTTAATTTACCTCATTTCGTGAAAGTGTTATAAATCTATTAATTATCAAGTGAGAGTTTTTCGTGAGAATTAAATAGGCTAAGTGATTGCACTTCATTTTGTGTGACAAATTACGTGTTTTGAAATGTAATTATCTATATTATTCCTGCGACAGGCAAAAGTATAACCTATTAATATGTTGACCTTTAAATTAATTTATTGTTGACCAAATATTTTTAAACAATATGTAAAGTGAAGATTCGACATCATTATTTCACTTTTAGCATTATGAAGTTTTACATGAATAACATGCTCTGCATACCTGGGATCTGCGTATGTGATATAACATGCTCTGCCTCCGAATCCTTGTTTTAAGCTTTTTTTAACGCTTTTTTTTAATATAAAATTAGCTATCATATAGGAGAGCAGTTTATCTTTTTATAAATATTAAAATTGATGGTTAATACATATTTTATAATTATGAAATTCAAGTTATTCAAAAGTTATTCGTGGTTATCGTGTGGCAACGGCTAACCAGCCTGCTATAGGGCATCGTGTGGCAAGGGCTAACCAGCCTGCTATAGGGCATTAAATGCCCTGGTACATGCATGCTCTATAACAAAATAACACACAGCCTTTATTTTTAACTTATGTAGCCACCAAAAGCTGTGTGTTATTTTGTTATACAGCATGCATGTACCATGGCATTTAATGCCCTATAGTAGGCTGGTTAGCCCTTTCCGTTATAGTGTTCTTAGTTGTGTTAAATATTTAATACTTTATTTATTTAATTAAAATTAATTCTTATGAGCTGGACATTCCAAGAAAGTTTTTAATAGTCTTTTATGAAATTTTAAAGTAGTTGTGTTGGGTAATTAAGTTATTCAATTGTAATCCATTTAGTCTAATGAGATTTCAGATTTGTTTGGAAAATAATGGAGTTTGTTTTAAACTTTTATCAAATTAGAAAGAGATTTTGGGAAATCTGTCAAGTTTCAAGATTTAGGGTGTTACAATGTTTTTTACTACGCTCATTTCATTTCCGCCATAAAAAAACATGACTCAAGCAATCATAATAGATTTGTTGAGAAAAAAATGTTAGATTAGGAGATACTATTATCCATTATAATTTTTGGTATTCAATATTTAGATCTTTTATAAGATTTTTATTTATTTAATTATTATTTTTTAATAATATTGAAATTTCAAACTTATTATTTTAAAATTGGGTAGACTAACTTATAAACAAAATAATTTTTTTCACTGGAATCAGAAAGAAATAATGTCATTTTTTGTTATTTAAAATGCATTTTTGAATGCATAAATGGATTCAACATCTCGTGAGGTGTTTGGATTCTACAAATTAAACAATTTAAACTCAAGCTTATAAAAATCTCTGGCAAATTTTAGTTAGAATTAATTAGAAAAAATGTCATAAAAAGAGTACTTTTAAAATAGATTATATTACTTATGTAACAAATAAATTTTATTATTTTATATATTTTAAAATAATTTAATAAAAATTGAATACAATAAATTATACAATTTCCATTAATTAAAATTTAAAAATGAAGGTTATGCAAAAAAATTAAATACAAATTTTTTGAAAATAACAAAACTTAATTATCAAATTGTAACTTTTGATTATCCAATTATATTAATTATTTATAAAAACAATTAATCATCAAATTTATTCCCAATAACTTTTAAGAATTAACTTAATTGATCTAAATTAATACGAAATCTATTCAAACAATAGATATAACCACAACTAACGACTAAATGATTGTATTAAACACAATTTAATTTTGTGTAGAGATAATATAATAAATTTAATTTCAAATTATATATAATATATATATATATATATATATTATATATATATATTATATTTGAGTAATAGAAATATTTTCAGAAGAACTCCATCAGAAAATATGGTCAAGCCATTTCCAGCAACGTGGTTCATCATGCCCCCACAAAATGAAGGATCAAATCATAGTTGTAGGTTAAATAGGGAGAATGGGCTTTCTAATGGTTAAAAGGAAATTACTATAAAACAACTATATATGACTAGGTTAGAAATACTGAGAAAAATATTATGTTGAGAGACCATTTTTAATTAAAAATATTTAAAATTAGTGATTTGAATTAGTTTGATTTGATTTGATTTTTATTTATTCATTTATTATTATTTATTTATTAATAAATCTAATATATATATAAATAAACTAAATAAATATTTAGATTTCAACCTAATCATCAAAAGGGAAAATAGAATAAAATAATTAATACTAATATTATCATTCAAATAACTAACTAACTTAGTTGTCAAATGAAATTTTTTATTATTATTTATTTTAATTTGGGGAATGGAGATTAAAAATAGATAAATAATTAACTAAACTATACTACTAATAATAATAATATAATAATGGATAAATATATATTTTTTAACCAATAATAAAATAAATATAGCTAACTGAAACAACATAAAATAATATATATTAAGAGAAAAAAGAGCATGAAGGGAGTGAAAAGATAGAAAAAAAGGATAAAAAAGGAACCACGGGGGAATTTCACAGGGAAAACAAAGAGGGCAGAACCGAACAACTACTAATCTTCTAGCCATCGTCCCTATTAAGATTTCCAGGCCTCTTCTCAATTTCTATGGCTTCCCTAAGATTTCTAGGCCTCTTTACAATTTCTATGGCTTCCCTAAGATTTTGAGGCCTCTTCTCAATTTCTATGGCTTCCCTAAATTTACGCTGATAGAAATGACAAACTTTCCAAATGACCTTAGTCTCCTCAATACAAATATGGTGTTTTGTCTTCTATGCGTGCTCCGCTAAGGCTGAAGAGCTAGTCCTATTGTGCTTAATATCAGCTGCGTATTCCTTAATCCTTTGATTAATGGAATTTCCCGTTTCGCCAATGTAAGAGGTTCCACAAGAACATAGGATGATATAAACATCTTTCATATCCTTCGAGTCTACCGGGTGTTTCTTTTTTGTTCATGAGTTAACATACCATACTTTTTTGTTTTCTATTAGATTTACCATAACTTATATTGTCATGAAATTTTCTGAGTCAATGAAAACGAACTATATATATATATATATATATATATATATATATATATATAATCAAAAATATAGTTTAATTTTGTTTTAATGTTTTTAATGTTCATGAGAAGTTTAAATATTTAAAGTGATAAAAATGAGTTTATTTTTGAGAGAATGTTTTTTTTTACAATGAACTCAATGTACAACATAGACAATACAATTGAAATTACATATTATGATCTCAAGAAAGTTGATTGTTCATATACTAGAAAAAATCAGAATTTTACTAGTGCAACATTTCTTCCACCTATCAAGTCATTAGGTCATTTTTTTAACGAGATTTCAACTTTGTAGTAACCTCAACTTGTGCAACAAAATGAGATTCAAGTACCTCATTAATCCAAAAACCATGAATAACACCATGTTACTTGGTACTTGATCACATACTACTTAAAAGTGTCATATAATTTCTATTTAAAAATAATAATAATAAATGACTGTGTGGAAAAGAGCATACTATAACCAATATAAGAGACATGTAATTTATTTAGTGCTCCAGCGAGAGTCTACACATGTCCGTTGTGAGATAATACATAAAAAATATGTTAGCTATATTTAAAAATAATAATCAATATGCAATTAGGATTACACAAATTAGGATTATTTGGATGTTTTAAATTAGGCATTTTTGTGATTGTGTAAGACACTTGGTTTTACCACATAAAATAAAAGTATGCAAATGTTTCAATTTAATAACAACCTGATCTAGTTCTACCTTGAAAACTTTGTGATCTTACATTATGATTGTTTTACTTTGAAAATTTTGTGATTTTGTAAAATGATTTGGACAAAAGAATATTAGTTATGAAACAAGGAGCTTAAAAGATGATTAATTGAAGACTAATACAATGAAACTCAACCCTTTGCACATAAAATTTAAAACTATGACTTATACTTTGCCCATTATTATGAAAATATGATTAACTAAAGGCCAATACAATCAAACTCAAAGCTTTGCATGAAAAAATAAAAACTAAGGCTTATACTTTGCCCATTATTTATTGTTTTTAACTCTAGTTCAACTATATTTAAACTAAGGGAGAGTATCTTTAATGTAGCCCAAGTTCAAATGTGGCTATTGGTTCATACCTTTAAAAATTCAATTATTAAGCTAAGCTGCAGGGAACACTAGCTATACAGCCTTATTATTCTCAATTTATAGTAAAAAACCAAACACCTTGTCTGATGGTAATTTATAACTACGTCACTCAGTTTAAACATTAATGAATTTGTATAGGGCGGCAAGTTGTTTGGCGAGGACATCAATTCTAGCATCTACCTATCCTGGGCGTAACTAAGAAAGAGGATCCATATATAAAACATCATACCATTCTTTTTTGTCAATTTTCTTTGTTGAATATGAACCCTAATCAAAATGTTAGTAAACCTTTTTTGTTTGAAATTGCATAGACGAAGAAGAATTGTACGTTAATAAAACAAAGTTTCTTGCAACAACAACGCGCTTTCTAATCATTGTATCTGTTAGACCTCACCTTGGACAAAGATAATCCCTGTCACTTGTGTACAAATATATGTCACTTGTGTACAAATATATGCATAATATGCAACGTTTTATTATAATCAATCTCACTAATAAGGACTCTCTTGCTATGAGGACAAAACCCCGATGCATCTTTCTCTCATCATATTATAGGAATGAACTCATAGAAAATAGAGATAATCGAGAGCAACTACGTAGCGACAGTCCCTGCCGATATTAAAGAAAATTGATTTGGTTTGTAGATATTTCTATCGGACAAAGTTCATTTTCTTATCAATTTTAATGTTTACATGACATAAAAAAAAATTGCTTATCAATTTTGATGTTTACATAGTATATGATTTTTATGTGGGTGGATTATGTGGGTGGAACATCAAAGAATAGAATGTTGTATGGCCAATGGGATTGGGATTTGTCCATGAGTCCTTACCTTACATGTAGAGCAGGAGCTGACATCATGTCATGTCATCTCAAACCCTCTCTACATGTGCCTTGCATGATTACTAAGATGTTGGAAAAGCATATACAATTGGAGAATATAGCCTAGTTTCTTTTTCTTTACAAATCTATCTCTTTTGCCTTGGATAGAAGGGGTAGGCTAGTGAAATAAAAGAGACCGAGGTGAAAGTCCATTACAACATTGGTATAGTTTCTGCTGCCACTTGCCTGATTGGAAGAAAGGTCGAAGCCTTTAATGCATTAAATAATTGATTTTTCTTCTGACAAATGCTACTTCGATACTCGGTGGATGCATACAACTCTCACCTGTTATGTATCTCGTCTGTTCACAATGCATAAAATTGTTGATTCAGAGTACAAGAGTTCACATAGATTACGTATGTAGAATTATTGGTGCAATGAATAATAGTTATGTCCAGTCATATCGAAATTATAAGAATGCCATTAATATTATATTTTTATTTATGAAATGATATTTTTTTCAGAGCGAAAAAGCATGATTATATGAAATGATATTTACATGTATCAAAGACTTTTCTAAAACAATTGATTTTGCTGGATTAATAAATATGACGTAGAGGTAAGATGCCTAAAGTTGACCTTTGAAATTTTTAATTCACACGAGTTTGATAAGTGAATGTGATTTCCTATTGGGTTCTAATCACCCACATATTATGGATCAGTCTGTGCGCAATTAATTGTTATCACCAAACTGATGACTTGATTGAGCCTGTGTGAAAATTTGCTAGCGTGATTTGCTTAATTTGTTACTTATATATGATAAGTGGAATGGCAGATCGTAGTCATTAACACTATTATTATTCATTACATCAGAACAGTAACATTTATCTCGCTGCCTAGGTAAGGGAATGATGACTACCTATTATTGATCGTTGTTTCATGCAATTTGATCAAAATAAAGCTTGTTTCCTTTCAATGTTTCTTCTCTTACTATGAAACGCAAACCTATTATGTCTCTCCTGCTACACTACCCTTTTTCCTTTGCGTCATTTCCCTTAGTCTCATGCCATGGCTCAAATTTTCTACACATCACAACAACAATGACAAATGTATTAAATATTCTAGTATGTATCCAGTTAAATATTCAACAATGACAAATGTATTAAATATTCTAGTATGTATCCAGTTAGTATATATCCAGTTAATAATCAATGGGAAAAAAAGTGTTCAATTAATAAATTGCAAATTAGTCATCAATTCATAAAATTTATCAGAAAATTGATCGATAAGATGACTTCTTGTTATAATGTGCTGGTTGGATTTGCTCAACTTGTTAGTTTATATAGTAGTGCAACGCCCGATGGTAAATAACTCACACTGTCATTATTTGTTACATCAAAATTATAGCATTTTTCTTAAGGCTTAGTTTTATGGATTATAGCATTGATAATTGCTTTATGCAAGTTGATGAAAGTCATTAATAGGATTTTTGTAAAGGAAATATACTCTTAGCATGATTGATTGTTAATTGTGCGGTTTAGAATTTGACAACATTTTTAGTGATGGTTAAGCTAGCATCAACACAACAGAGGGAGGGCCATGATATACGCCAAGTAAAGTAGAATATATAAACACTCCAAGCCTTAGTCACGGATGGGGTCAGCTTTACAACATATTCAAGGAAGAACACTTCTCTGAACTCATGGACAAAGAAGAAGAGGCTCGAATGAACGTAGGATATTTTGTTTCGACGACAATTCTAATCTTTTCATTATGAACCAAAAAAAATCCTTGGAATAACATGCAGATGAAATGAAAGAAACGCACTATTACATACGCCATGGTGGGGATGCACTGCATAACAACATGGACTTCCTTTGGCATAAGTTTCAAGGTCGTAGGAAGTTATTCTTCCAAATTCACTGGGACTTGCACTTGTCTTGTTCTTTTCCGACATGCCACTTGTGTCGGTTAATCACTGAAAGAAGGGAACCCAATGAATGGATTAATATTCTTTCATGCTTGCTTAATATTATGTTAACCTCACCATTAAACCACTCATTCATTATTAGTCCCTGCCTCTTCCGGGCTGCAGGGACTATAGTAATCGATTCGATGAGATAGCATTAGTTTGGCCTGATAATCAACAACGGTATTTTAACTTAAAACAAAGTTTCTTAACAGGACACAGAAACCAATACAATATTTTATAGTTTCTTATGCTTTTGACCAATCAAACACATCTTCATCTTATTTGGCCTCAAAACTAGGTATACATGCTGAAAAGTTAGGGTAAAATTGGCAGAAGTAGCGGTGATTAGAACAATTTCACAGCTTCCTGGTTCCTGAACTAATGCTATGTTTGCATTAGCATTAATCTCCTAACATTTAATGTTAACAAAACTAACAAAACTTATGTTAAACCATGGTTGCCCTGCCGTGTCAAAATTGCCATGCCGTGTCAAACAATCCCTGCAGTGCCGTGTCAAAACCGTAATTTGCATGAGAACAACCGACTTGACTTGCCTGCCTTAAAACGATCTCTGTTTGTTATTCGTAGCCAAACGTGGAGAGTCTGTTCTGTAAGATCAAGCTGGAATCATGAGGCAGGTCAATCACGAGCCGTAAGATCACCAGCTGTAAGATGAAGCAGCAGCAAAGTTATGTGGCCTGCAAAGAACCCCCTGCTTCTGTGGCCTGCAAACTTCATTCCTCACACTGTCTATGCGCGTTCACAAACGTGGTTATTCCCACATTTGACATCAAAGTAGAGGAACCTGTAATATTCTCAACTTTTGCCGTAAGATTTTATGATAATGTCGATCTTCGAAATGTTCTTTAAAATGAGTAAAATTTCCAATCTCAGTTGCATCAATATATTACCTTATATCTGTTTCAGGCCAAATAAAATGAGTATGTCTGCATTGGAACGTCAGCAGTACCAACATATCCTCCTGCTCACTACTTTGAGACCAAAAATTCTACGGGCCTTACCCAAAGTTTCAATCACATAGATGGGGGAATCAGAGCTAACAATCCAGTAAGGTTCTTTTTGTATATTTTTCTTCGCTATTTGTTAATTTAATTGGCTTTATTTTGGATTTCTATAACATTTCAGAATCTAATCAATATAGATAAAGTCAATTTTTGGCTTAAATATACCCTCAATCGAAATAAAGATGTCCGTTAATTGCTAACATGCTGACATATATGACTGGCATTGAAATCATTGTATAATGCAGTCTTTTCTCTAAAATTTTGTTGCAGACATTACTTGGGATAAACTAGGTGACTAAACAAGCTCTTATAGAAAATCCAAATTTTCTATTCCCAGCAACCAAAACTCAGGTGGGTTATAAATAGATACATATCTTTATAAGTTGGATTAATCCAGCCAAGCATTTATTGACATATTGGTTTTATTAAAGAAGATAGATTAATCTAGCGAAGTACGTTTTTTTTTAAAGAAGTAATTGATGAGTCAAAATTTAGTTTGATTACAAATTCTGGGAATATATTTGAATTTGATGAAGAATAGCAAATTGAATTGTTTAATTTCAGTAAGCTTATTGAGATTCAATTCAAGAATATTTTTAAGGGTTGGTTTGAGTGGTATAGAGCCAGATTTGAAAGTTTTTGGTATTGCTTCTAGTGATATAGAGCCAACTAAAATCTCTGACAGCAGGCCATTTGACACAATTACTACTGGTACGTATTCGGCAATTTATTGCTTGCTACTGCTACGTATTTGGAAATTTCTTGCTTCAACATCAAATTCCTAGGCATTTTTTTTGTTTCATCATCATGTTATATTCTACTCTACATTCTGTTCCATAGATTATAGCATTAAAAAAATATTCCACCTTACAAATCTAATCCTTATAACCTTATAAATTTAAATTTGCTCCACACAGAGGAACCAGAGAAATTAATACCTTTCAAGACTCGGTCGTAACAGTCAGGATTTTCTGCTAAAAATTTGAGTAGCCCTGTTATTGTTGCGGTAGCTCGTCAACATGAGAGAGCAGGAAGGAGAACAGATCTTGCTCTGGAGAAGCCTTTTCCTCATGCAACGCAATTAGCTGAGAATCATTGCGCTGAGAATCAATATCATTGTGATAATGACGTATATGAAGTTCCGCTGAGAATTTTAAACAACTCAACATCCATGGCAGCATATGTGACTCAGAAACGTAGACTAAAAGGCAGCGTTGGTTTAAACTTTAAAGTTCAGCAAAATGTTGTACTAATTTTACAATTAATAAGAAACCTTCCCAGTGCTCTCTGTCCTGTGCTTTGGATCGTACTCAGGCTAAGACATAAAACTCTTTATTCCCCATAGGCAGAAGGCAGGGGTAAAGGGCCTTCCATAGTGGAATGAGGGGTTAGATCACTCTCCTATCTACTACTATATTGATTTGGCCCAAGGTCCTGGAGGGGCTTGCGCTTCCTAGTGCAAGGAAGAAAAGCCTAAAAAGGAGGCTTGCCCTCATACATCAAGAAAAGGTAAGGATGCAGTAACTAGCTAGATAGATTGAAAGGCCTATCGGATAGGAAGAACTTGAGTGGGGTAGAATCCTAAATGATCTGGAGAAAGAAGGGAGATGGGATGCTTCAAAAAGCCAGCCCCCGCTGCCGGCACACCGCCTAATAAATCTATAGCAGGGGGCCTCTTGCATCTACATGCATCCTGAGGCCGAAATGACATATATAAAGAATATCATCGGTTCGAGGGCTTCTTTCTTTCTGTGGTAACCCCCCGCTCCTTGACCTAATATAAGCCTGTTCGGTAAATACATAATGCATGCATGCTCGGTTAAGCATATTCTCTTTTCCTCATGCGGGTAATGAAGAAGTACTCTTTTCATTCCGAACTCACCAATCACTTTTTGATTCTTCGCAGCACCATCCCCCACCAACAGACATAATCATATCCTTTAGGCTAGCTGGAAGATGGAAGATCTTATTTCTGTAGGGCGAAACACAGAGGATCACAATAAAAAAAACTACTGAAAATTTGATTAAGGAGAATAACCTCAAGGAGCGAGAAAGTCTTACCCTTCTATCACACCTCTTTACGTGAAGAAAGGGCAACCCTCCTCCCTCTCCATCGTCCGACTGATCATCATGCTATGAATTACCTTGGAGAAGCACTGATAAATAGCACTGGAATTCCAATTCACTGCAAGTGTTCCGGCAATTTCTCGCAGGCTAACCTCACATACACTATTCAGCACAACGATCTGTACATCAATATGGCGAACCAGATGGACGGTGAAGAAGATGATGACTTAGGCCGGCCTGCAGGCGGAACCGACGACGGGGGAGCATTCGATGCCACGACACGGTTGTCCTACGCCAAGTTTCGCTCATGCATTATGCTTGAGCTGGTGGTAATGTATAATTGGTCCGTTTTTACGCTACTTCGGGTTTGACTCAATCCTTGGTTTGATAAATGGCATCCTCGGCTTCGTATGCAGTGGGCACCCTTTCTAATATCCAAATTAAATATTGATATATATTTACTTTATTATCAATGTCTTCTGGTACTCTAGTTCGGTAAACACGGTTAGTTAAATTTAATCTTTATTTATTAATTTATTATTCATGTTATTATTGATGAGTGTGCTATCAAGTATATTGTTAATCACTAGTATCGCCAATTAGATACAGATCCAAATTTTAATGAATGTAAAGTACTACTAAAACGGAATTTGAATTTCACGACTACCACTTACTTTAACAATAACTAGATGTAACGATATCAAACCAGCGAAACTAACAATTTCGTTATTACAAGTACACAGAATATTTACTAATGGAATGCAGACAAATAGGAAATATACTAGCAGCTGTAAGGATATAAAGATTTTTCTAAAAAATAATAATGGAATGCAAACACATAGGAAATATACTAGCAGCAGTAAGGATATAAATATTATTTTAAAAAATAATAGCTATATAGGAACTGGGGGCTTCAGGCGCAGCGAGATGACCCTGCCATACATTTATTCCTTCCTCACCTCAAGCTAAATGAATGACCAGGATGTATGAGGACAGTGTCATCTCGTCTGCGCCAGAAACACAACACCGCCTCCTATACTCCAGGACAATCTCATCTACTCGCACTTTCTCTGTATATCCCACATAAACACAAACAATTTTATATAGATCTACTTGTATATTTTTGCATGGGATCTCTTTCCATACTTATAAGCAAAAATCCACCATGATTTGATTTTTCTATTGACTGTAGACAATATTTCTAGATTGATGATGCAGTCAATGTGAAGCATACTCATAGATATTGACAATTAATTAATTTGGTTGGATGCTTCTCCTCATCGGTCATGCTTCTAGATGATAGTCTTTCATCACACAATATTCCTTGATGACATACATGTTGAAAATAGACCTGGAATGAGGCTTGCGTTGACGCAGACATTGTATTCGAACCCATTGATGACTGCATAGCAGATCGTTGAATTGAACTGCCGGATTCATACCCTGCCTGGAACCTTGAAACTATGTGGAGCATCAAGCTTGAACACAATTAGTTGCTCTGAGGTGGTTCTATATATGTAATTATGGTGGCAAAGGTGAGGTGTCACTAATTTCGTCCGCTCTACCCCATTAGGTGTCCACTCCCGTTTATATCAGTTTATAAGGCAGTGAGGATTATATAAGGCAGTGAGGATAATTAGAGAAACATGGCCACCATTTTATTAATTACGCTGGTGTTCACAGTACTGGTTTTGTTCGCAAGTCGTGGATGGTGTCATTTTGGCTTTCTGGGGAACAAAAAGCTTGTGCAGCTGGCTCCATGGGCTCTACTCTCAAAATCCCAATGACTTCTTCGCTGCTTATGGAATTCAATCATTTATTGTTTTGATTCCATGATTTACTTGACACTAAAGTATGAAAATCTGCAACTTTTTTTTAGTTATGGGGCTCTGCCTGCAACTCTCACGCGTGGCTTCCCTGGCTTGCTGCTGAACTATTCTTAGTAATCCCTTTTAGCGGCGATGTGAAGTTTTCACCGAATGGCTTGCGAAGCCTTCCACACTTCAGATAACCATGCAAGCAATCAGAAACATGAAACAATGGCTGGCTGGCTTGCTAGAAATAACTGCTCTTTCACTATAGATCAAGCTCAAATCTGCAAGACTATTGACAGGGCACGGACTAGCTGCCCCGTAGCCACTGTTGATTTTAGATATCATCAATATAAAACAAAACAATTTCCTCTTGTTTTTAGGGCATATTGTGTGAATCTTGATTTTTTTGGACATATGTCAAAGGGGTTTCCCGATGTTAATTTTTAAGGAGAATTGTAGGGAGGAACTTCTCAATGTATGTTGTGCTCTTTTTGTTGCCAAGTCATACAAATTCAAGTTTAGGACTTACCAATGGTCTAATCCGACGTTCGAGAGATGGGAAATGACATAATGCCCATTCCAAGGTACTTCTTTTGCTGCCCTCTCTATCATGGCTTTCAAATCTATATATCTACACGTAAAAATTTGGCATTACTTTCAGAAATAATCACGATAATAGAGTTAAAAAAGTACATTTAATTTCTTTTCTTGTATTCAATGTTTCATGAAATGTGCAATCTGGTCAATTATCTGAAGAAATATACTACAAATGATAATACAAATATAATATTTGTAGATGCTATGAAATTCAGTAGATTATTTCTTCTATCAGTCGATGAGGTCTAGTATGGATGGTGTCCGGAAATTTAATTACCAGTTGAAGGGAACTAAATGATGATCAACCAGATGACCTCCTTCTAGAAGGTTGAATGCAGGTAAAACATTAGAATATAACTTATGGTTGTGCAGGTAAAATAACATTGAACATAAACTTGATTGATGCTTGCATAATTTTCCATAGATAATGGACATCTTCCAGGACTCTAGTAGTTTCCTTCTCTAATATATGTCGTATCAAAGATTTTATTGTTTTGTTAGATGAAGTTAGGAAATCAGGAGCTTTTAAGGGCCTTTAAAACTTCAAATCAGACACTTCCAATGATGTCGGTGTTGCTCATTGCCACCGGCTAGAAACACAAAAGAACTTAAAAAAATGAATGAAAATCAATAAAATAAATAATAAAATGACACTTTGTTGTAATTTTCCAGCTAGGAACACAAATAAAATAAATAATAAACATAAAATAAAATATAAAAATTGCCAGCGACACAAAAGAACTTAAAGGAATTAATGAAAATCAATAAAATAAATAATAAAATGACATGGTGTTGCACTTTTCCAGGTAGCTAAGAACACAAATAAAAAAAACATGTAGGGTAGGCACGCAAGGGTTGCATGTAGCCCAAGTGCCCCCACCCCTACTTAGCCAAGCTTCTAACCGGGTCATTCATTTCATTTATTCGCATGGAGTCCATCATATCGCTTTTGGACCTAGATAAAATTTGGGACTGGAAAAGTGCTCGAATTGAAACAAAATCTTTCACAGGTTATGCTATGGGTTTTCGATAGAGACATTTTTCTTCTGCTACTACCTCTGATTTCATTCCCGTATCATGTTTTTAATTATAAAATTTATATGGAGACTTTTTTTCTTTCCATGTATATGAGGCCGATCCGAGACCAAAAATGCATAAAGGGAAAGGTTGTGAACAACATATGCGTAGTAGATTCATAGTTATATGATCGACCATGCAAACTTCACAAACATAAGTAGCAAGACATATCTATGGGCCACTATCTATGCATAACAAGAAGGCATGGATTCCAACATGCAAGTTGGGAGACACACTATAGTCAGTGCATTCTTCTATTGTAAACTTGAAACTATACATGAATAAGGAAGCTTCGGAAAAGAATGGAGTGCTTGAAAAACATAGCTAGAAGATCCCTGAACTGAGTGGAGTTGATCTGTCTAGCTGTCCTAGAGAATGATTAGGCCAAAAGGAGATCTCAGTGAGTTATATTAAAAGAATTCGATGGAGTTTGGGTCCTCATCCTGCCTGAGCATAGTCAAGTGACGTGTCGCTTCCTTGCAGAATATTGCCACCTTCATAACTTTGCATCTTCTGAACTGAGTACTCATCAATTGCAATAGCTCTCGTAAGCCCTTTTATGCCATTCTTAATAGAATAAATGTAATGGGTTGGTCATAGAAGTTAAGGTAGTAATGTGTCTCTATGAGTATGTATCTTTTATGTTATATGTTCTATTAGGGTGTAGATACATAACGACATTCATAACTAGCTTTAAGAAAGAGATATGAGGATATACATAACTAGTATATATTATTTTAGTAATACAGAAACAATTACACTATAAGAATTACCTACAACTATAAGTATGACAAAGAATGCAATAGTTTCTGACCTTCCACAATTGTTGATTCATTGTTCTTTTGATTGGGTTATGACAGTGCTACTAGGTGCACTCATGAGGATGATTCGAGGCTTCATATTTTTGCTACTCTGGTCTAGTGCACTCATGAGGATGAGTTGCGCCTTCAAATGAGACAAAGGGTTAAGATTCCACCTCCAAAGGGGGCAAAGCAAGGCCAAGTACTGAGTATGATGTAACTTTTACAAATGGTTAAGATGCCAATAGTTAGTTACACAACACTCTTTTGGTTCGGGTTACTAGATGATAGGAAAGTTTGGATTATGTTTTAGTTGAAAGTATTCAGAAAATTAAATGTTTTTGAATTAATGTTAATTTGAAAATAACATTAAAATAACACTAAATAGAAGTATAGAACTATTTATATAAGTTTTAATAGAAATCAAGAAAATCATGTAGTCTTCCCTGCAATAATAGGTCTAAACTGAAACTTCAGATAAAGTTTGTTTGATAGAGTATTTTTGTTAAAATGTTATTTAATTTTGAATTATGTCGAGGCTCCATATCTTGTTGGGCCATGGGTTTTGATGGATGCTAGAAGAAAGTGATTTTTATTCAATTGAATAGATGGCATGGAATTAAAAACCACAAGCTAGTATGTGGAATTATGTAATGTACATGATTTCCTCGACATATTTTGAATATATATATTTTCTCTTTCCTTTTGATTTCATGATGAATTTTGGTATGATCATTGTAATGGAATGATTAAATCTTATGAGAAGATAGACAAGGACATTCTTGAATGGGTTTAGAAGGTTCAAATACTGTAATAACCATCTTCTTCCATATACACTTTTCTGTAAGTATGCCTTTAAGATGGGAGCTAAGACTTATCCTTTGTTAACAGAGTATGTTTCTTTTCCACACAATAACCCTCTGCATTATTTTCACAGGATTGTACTTGAGGCAAGTTCAACTGTGTTTATGAAAATGATGTCTTCATTTAGTCCAGTGGGTCATTCGTCGGGGTCTTTCTAAGAGGAATATTGTTAAATAGGGAAAACAATCTATAGGGTGAATGTTAAATATTTGGAGCTTGATGATGGACTTAGAAAAGATCCCATCATGCACCATTACATGACACCATAGTTATGCATTTTGATCACTATACAAGGTCTTCCAAACTCTTATAATTCTCTTGGATATACATTCATTCATAACAACATACAAATTCAAACAACCTTCACCTTGGTTCCTGCCATTCTCAATCTTGATCAATCCAATCACCATAGATTCTGCTTATTTTCGGAGGTAATGTATACAATGTTTTCTCTCTACTATGATTCCCATGTATTAGTTATAATGAGAAATTTTCCTAATCGGTATCGAAGGACAACTCACTCCACTAATAGTTACATTCGACCAGTGGGTGATCCATCGATGTTCATCCATTTGTCCATTATAGGTTGTTCGATGTTCTATTTTTCCAAAGTACTCGATTGATGCCCCCTCCCTCCCGGATATAGTGGTACTACTGGAATCAATATATAGGAACCCACCTCGATGGGATATAGCTCGCCCACCAATTTCTTACTCAAGGAACATAAACAATTTATCAATTTATTAGATTTGTAATGAATTATCCAAGGAGTTATAAAAGGAAAAAAAATTATATGGGTTAAAAAGGATGCCATTTCCATGTTGCTAAACCCTTATTAGTTTTTTGCGCCTAACTTGGGTTGTGTAAAGATTGTATATTGTTCCCAAGTGGACCAAGAGATGTAGTCTATGAAACTACTAACGACAATGGATTATTTGTGGGAGGCCTATATCAACCATTTGAAACTATTGACCCATCATGTCAAGAAGAAACCACATTATTTGTGGGAGGCCTATATTGACCGTTTGAAACTATTAGGCCATTAAGTCAAGAAGAAACAATAAAAATATACATGCCATATCCACCATTAGATGGAACCTAGGTCTTAAACCCAAGGGAATACTATTATTGTTCCCATTATTAACATTGCCATTTGTGTTGTCTATTATTGTATGATTGGAATCTGTGGAAATTGACACTTCTCCCTATGGTGGAGGAGGATCCAAAGGATGAACATATTGTGCAGTTTCTATAGAGTGTGTTGAAAAGTATGAGGTAGTAAGTGTTGTGAAAAATTAGCATTGTGAAAAAGTAGTATTATAATAAGAGAATGAAAATGATCCCCCTTGAAAAGCCCATGAATAGTGATTGGCCAATCATTTGACCAAGGAGTTGTTGGAACATGATATAGAAGAGGAGTGGAGAAATCAAAAAGAGGACAACCCAATTGTTGAAGTGGATAAGTTTATGGCTTCAAATTGTGGCATCGGTGATGGCTTGGTGGGGCTTGACCAAGGTTCAATGTTAGTTAGCCAAACAAATCCCTACACTACTGGCCCTTTCAACATCAGCCTATGGAGTGCGGACCAAAGTCCCACCTGAACCAGTATGGGGGGATGCTAGAACCAAGTTTCCGAACCCTGAGATGGTTCTGATGTTTGTTTATTCCTTCTGTTCCTACTTTCCCGTAGGTCGTTAAGTTCTAGGGCTCTGTCTGTCCAGCCCTTTACTCCAACCTTCAGTACATTTTTGAAAGGGTACGATTAGCCTTTTTGTAGCCCTAACCTGCAGTTCAGGTACTTTCATGCTGCTAGGGCAACGTATCGTGCAGATTCCCTAATTATCTTAAGCATCTTACTTATCTTATTAAACAATCACAGTTAGGGCCACATAAACAGATACTATTAGTTGTGTTCAATTAACCAATCTAATTACATACATTCACACATCACATAAGCATTATAAATGAAATTCATACACAATATGACAAGATCCATTAACAGGAAACAAAGACACAGAAATTGTAGAATGCTTCTCTTTATTGATATCTTCAAACAAATATAGACTCTATCTACCCCATGCACATAGCTGCAGGGGTCCACGCACTCAGCTGTGGACTTCTACCCTAGGCCTCTACACACTCAGCTGTAGAGCCTCTACCTACACTAAGGCTCGAAACTTAGACTTCTTTCCTTATAGCTTAAACTTCTTCTACAACTTCTTATTATTCAAAACCTTACTTAGAGCTTGCTTACTTAGCTCTTTTTATACAATCCCATGGTTCACAGACCCTGGGTAGATCTTTACAACTGAGTTTACTTTTCAAAATAGGAGAGGACAACCCTTTATGACTCATGACACCTTCGCACTCCGTGACCACAAAATGTGGATACTTTATAACTTTGTTTCAAAATTCGATCCAAAACATGGGCTTTTAGCCTCAAAACTATCCTTGGGGGATCCCATTCCCAAGAGGTCCCCAACACAAACATCATGACTCACCCTCAAGTCACTCGGCAGGTGCGAAGACCTCCTAGCTTGACCCATATGACTGCAACATCAACAGTGCACTGTGTGGCTGCTTGTTTCGCGACTTCAACCATCTGCTCAGTCACTACTCCTGAACTGTTGTCCCGAAGATTTTGCTGAGTTTCTTGTAGAGTCGAAATATTTCCTTCAATATAGGTTGTGACCATGTATGCCTCATCCAGCTAGGGCTTCAATCGTGCCTTCAGCACTGCTTCCTTGTGCAACACTTCATCCACCTGTTCTTTCAGCTTCTTGGCCTCTTGTAACTTTACAAGTCTCTCTGTGACTGTGACAGTTAGCGCTATGCTTTCACCTCATCATAGTGCTACTGCATCTCGCATGCTTCTTTCTCCAGTCGTTGTACTTTAGGGTCCTCTTGCAAGCTCTTCAGGACCTCAAACGACTGATCAAAAAGTTGTGTGTAGTCTGCTACTACAATGTCAACTGCAGCTATTGCCTTTGTGATAGTGGTCACCCGCTACTCCTTTACTATTGTTGGGGTTGTAGGTTGCACTTTCAACTATAACTCAATGATCTGCAAGTTGAACTCCAACTAAATCCTAACCATTTTTGTACGTGCATTGCACACCCCTATAGCCAGCTTGTGGACGTGCACCTAGACAGGTTCTTCTTTAGGAATGACCAACTTTGGGACCATTCGGCATGCCTCCTTAATGACCTGCATTATACGCTTGTTCTAGTTGGTCGCTTTGGTCACAGCGGCAATGGCTGAGGCTAGCTGTAGTGCCATCTGATCATTATTAATCCACTGCTCACTAATTACCTGGAGGGTGCAGTGCTCACGGGCCCTCATCTCCGTAATCACTCCATCCTACAAAAGTTGGAGTGTCTTGTTAGGTAGGGCTACCAGATTCAACCCTACTCCCTTGAGGGTGCTGACAGTTTATCAGCTTCATTCTTCATGGTTAGTGCTCCGTTAGGTAGCACTATCGTGCTAGAGGTCTTGGCGCATAGCATCTCGGTAGCTTCTGAAGTGCTGATAGCAAGGTTGTTAGACATCGTTCCAGCCTGTGACACATGGGTTTGCAGCTCCTGCAAACCCTAAGATTATTTGTTGCTACTTCTTAAACTGTTGTAGGGCCTCCATAGTGACATCCCATGCCGTGTCACCGATGTCATGAAAATCACCCTCTGTGAGGGTGATTGGGTCCATTGGTGTCTTAGTAGACTTGGATTTCTTCCTGGACCCTCCTTTTGCTTGCTCCCTTAGATGCTTGATGTATGGAGACGTCACCTGTGGGTCCGCGATGTGTTGTTATGCCTTCTCATTTGTATCTTCATCTATCTCTAGTGAGGGCAACATCGCGGGTTTCTCAGAGCCACGCTCTATTCCACCTATGTGCTCCTTTGTTTGCTGAGTGGCATCACACTCTGTCTAGGCCTTGTCAGTGGCCTCCTTCTTTCTCCTTTTGGCCTGCTATGTCATCTTGAGCTTGGCCTGCTCATTCTTTTTCTGTGCGACAGACTTGCTCCCTCCCACCGCCAAGTCTGCTGTGGTGTGCCATTCTATCAAGTACTGCATCAATGGCATCATCCATTGCCAGGTAAGGAAAGTCATACCATTTCTGCACAGTGTCCTTCCATGCCTTGATGGACACATGATGAAAATATGCTTTAAACTCTGCGTAGCCATGCAGGTTGGCAAACATTGTAGGCGATAACCATGGCTTGCGATTGATTGCCATGCAAATGTTCATCTCCATCAATATCTAGAAGATCTTGTTATCCTTGATGCGCTGCACATCCTTGGTCACCCACAACAAAGTTTACTTCGTTTCTTCTGATAGGTCTGGCATGATCGAAGGCAATTGGCTATCCTGTGGCAGCTTCAATGCTACCAGCACAATATATAGCAAAAGCCATCGTTCTGGAAAATCTTGCTGAGCTCCTGTATTTGCAGTAGTTCGCAAGGAAGTCACCATGGAGATAGTTTGCCCAATTGGAATAAACTCCTTCAACGCACTAGACTGCTAGCGTGATTATAGGCATCGACACCTCATTAGTGTGGCACTTCCTCATCACCTTCCCTTACAGTAGGGTCACAGATGCTGGATATCGCATATCCATGCAACTTCTTTCCCAACTTAAACTTCTCTTTCTTGGCCTCTGTGAGGGCTTTCTCACCACCTTTTCCGCCAAATATCATGGTTGGATTTTCTCCTGTGTAGGGCAACCACGTGATCTTGTGGATGAACCTGTCATTGATGGGTATTGGGTCCTCCAACCATAGACACCCATCATGGACCAAGCATAGCAGCTACTTGATGACCAATACTGTAATCGGGTTGTGGTTGTAGTGCAACACCCATAGCATGTTGAGCAAACCTACCTTGTCTACTCCTCTGAGCCACTTCTGCGGCTCCAATGCGGTCATTCCGGTGGTTGTATCGATGATGCGGTGCATCAGCTGCTCTATCGCCATGTGTGGGAACTTATCATGGTTGGCCAAGTCTGAGTCTTTGATCTTTAATAGAAAAACCTGCCCCAAGCGCGCACCTTCAAAAATAATTTCATCCAATAGCAGTGGTGTTTGCAAGGGGACCTTTCTCTTGTCGATATCTTTCGGGACTTTGGTCTTGCCTTTGCGCGGAGGGACATACTCAGGCAACTGAGTGATAGGGTTAAAACCTTGGGCTTCAACTTCCTTCACATCTATCCCTACATCCTGCTCATCCATCGGGATGTCTTTAATTTCTTCCTCCTCCAGCTCTAGATTGATGGCTTTGCCTTCTTCGTATGTGGTGGGCTTCAGTGGGTTTCTTCTCGGCGATGTGCACATCGATATCATAGGCTGGTTGCCTTTTTTACTCTTCGTGCTCTCCTTGGTTGTGGTGGGATTTGGTCTCGGCATCCTTGGTGATTTGGGGACTTCCCATAATACCTCGACAACCTCTCGAGCAACTGCTTCCATAACAATTTCCATCACTGACTCCTCTACTATCGCTTCTTCGGTATCTATAGTTGTTGCAGGTGTTGACATACCACTTTCCAGCATTGCTCATGGCGTCTCCGGTAAGTTATCAAGCGTTGAGTCGAGGCTTCTGTGACCCATAACAATTATAAGAAGAAATTTCGGCGTAAATCACATTCAGAAAATCATTGTCGACACGTTTCGAACCAACCAGTGTGGTTCATCATCAGGACAAGTTGAAGAAACAGATCCAGCTAGATCTGTTTCTTCAACTTGTCCTGATGATGAACCACACTGGTTGGTTCGAAACGTGTCGACAATGATTTTCTGAATGTGATTTACGCCGAAATTTCTTCTTATAAAAGTTATCAAACGCTGAACCCACTATGAGAGCCTTGAAGAATTTTTAATAATAATATTTCAATCCTTAACTATTATGTTCTTGTTTTAAGTATTAGTGAGATATTATTATGAAATTATTTTCTGTGTGAAAATAGGTAAGTTGTTCATAAAAAATACCCGACACTCAACTAAATTATAAATTAAACCAACATCATGTAGTTTTTCTTAATTTACCTCATTTTTTGAAAGTGTTATAAATCTATTAATTATTAAGTGAGAGTTTTTCATGAGAATTAAATAGACTAAGTCATTGCACTTCATTTTGTGTGACAAAGTAGCGTGTTGAGATGTAATTATCTATATTATTCCTGCTATAGGCAAAGGTATAACCTATTAATATGTTGATACTTAAATTAATTTATTAATGACCAAATATTTTTATACAATATGTAAAGTCGACATTATACATCATTATTTCACTTTTAGCATTATTAACTTTTATATGAATCGTAATTAACCGTACCTGGGATCCTCTTGTTGCCTATGTGATATAACATGCTCTGCCTTCGGATCCTTATTTTAAGCTTTTTCGAATGCCCCTTTCAATATAAAATTAGATATCATGTCTTCTATTTGACATTTTTAATATAATAGTAGAGAATATTATCTTTTTATAAATACTAAAATTGAAAATTAGGACATATTTATAAGTATGAAATTCAAATCATTCAAACGTTATCTATGATTATTGTTTTGCGAGAATGGGCTGTGTTAAATATTTAATATTTTATTTATTTAATTAAATTTAATTGCCATGAGCTGGACATTTGAAGAAAGTTTCTACCCGTCTTTTATGAAATTTTAAAGTAGTTGTGTTGGATATTTAATATTTAAGTTATTAAATTGTAATCCATTTCAAATTTGTTTGGAAAATAATGGAGTTTTTTTTTTTAACTTTTATAAATTAGGAAGAAATTTTGGGAATCTTGGTTACAGTTGTCATGTTTCAAGATTTAGGGTGCCACAAGTTTTTTTACTACGCTCATTCCATTTCCACCATAAAAAACATGACTCAAGCACTCATATGAGATTTGTTGAGAAAAAATGTTAGGTCAGAAAATACTATTTTGGATTATAATTTTTGGTATTCTTTTATTTATTTAATATTTTTTTAATAAATTGAAATTTCAAACTTGTTGTTTTTTTAAAACTGGGTAGACTAACTTATAAAAAAAAATAGATTTTTTCACTAGAATAGGAAAAAACAATTTCAAGAAAGAATGTGATTTTTTGTTATTTAAAATACATTTTTGAATGCATAAATGGATTCAACATGCTCTGAGGTGTTTGGATTCTACAAATTAAAGAACTTAAACTCAAGCTTATAAAAAACTCTCCCAAATTTTAGTTAAAATTAATTTGAAAAAAATGTCATAAAAAAAGAGTCCATTTAAAAAGATTATATTACTCACTTAACAAATAAATTTATTATTTTATATATATTTTTAAAATATTTTGATAAAAATTTGACTAATTAGTAAAAATTTATAAATTTTCAATTATTAAAATTTAAAAAAAAATTGATCTTTTGCAAAAAAAAAAAAAAAAATTAAATATCAAAATTTTTGAAATGAAAAAATTTCATTATCAAAATTGTAACTTTTCATTATCCAATTATATTAATTAATTTATAAAAGCATTACAATACAAATAATTTATTCCAATAGAGTTAACTTAGTGGATAATAAATACCAAATTGATCAACAATAGCATATATATCACTACCAAGATTATGAATCTTTCAAAACACTAAATTAATTTTTTTGTAAAATAATTAATTCACTATTATATATATATATATATATATATATATATATATATATATATATATATATTATAAAATTTGCCTTACATTTTTTTTCTTCTATGAGTTACCATATCTTATATTATCATGAAAATTTTCGAGTCAATGAAAACATACTAAATATATAAATTATATAAATGACATATATAATTGAAAAATGTAGTTTAATTTTGTTTTAATGTTTTTTAATATTTATGAGAAATTTAAATTTTTAAAGTGATAAAAATGAGTTTATTTTTGAGAGAATGTTTTTTTACAGTGAACTCAATACACTAGATAGACAATACAATTGAAATTAAATATTATGATTTAAAGAAAGTCCATTGTTCATATACTAAAAAAAACTCAGAATTTTACTAATGAAACATTTCTTCCAAGTCCTATTAAGTCATTAGGTCATTTTTTTAATAAGATTTCAATTTCGTAGTAACCTACCTCATTAATCCAAAAACCATGAATAACACCATATTACTTGGTACCATATTACTTAAAAGTGTCATATAATTTCTATTTAAAAAAATTAAATTAATAAATTACTGCGTGGAAAAGAGCATAATATAACCAATATAAGGGAGATGTAATTTATTTATTGCGCCACGAAGATTCTACACATGTCCGTTCTAAGATAATAAATAAAAAACATGTTAGCTATATTTAAAAACAATAATCAATATGCAATTAGTATTACACAAATTAGGATTATTTGTATGTTTCAAATTAGACATTTTTGTGATTGTGTAAGACACTTGGTTTTACCACATTAAATAAAAGTATGCAAATGTTTCAATTTAATAACACCTTGATATTACATTAAGATTGTTCTATCTTGAAAAATTTGTGAACTTACATTATGATTGTTCTACTTTGAAAACTTTGTGATTTTGTAAAATGATTTGGACAAAAAAATATTAGTTATGAAACAAGGAACTTAAAAAAATGATTAATTGAAGGCTAATACAATCAAACTCAAACTTTTGTACATAAAATTTAAAACTATGGCTTATAATTTGTCCATTATTACGAAAAGATGATTAACTGAAGGTTAATATAATCAAACTCAAAGCTTTCCACAAAAAATCTAAAACTAAGGCTCATACTTTGCAGAGTATTTATTGTTTTTAACTCTAATTCACCTATATTTAAGGTAAGGGTTTCATATATATTTAAACTAAGGGAGAATATCTGTAATGTAGCTCATGTTCAAATGTGGCTATTGGTTCATACTTTTCAAAATTCAATAACTAAACTAAGCTACAGGAAACCTTAGCTATGAGGCCTTGTTATTCTCAATTTATAGTAAAAAACCAAACACCTTCTCTAATGCAAATTTATAATTAAAAAGTCAAGCAGTTTAAACATTAATGAAGTTGTATAAGGCGGCAAGTTGTTTGGCGAGGACTTCGTTTCTAGCATATACCTATCCTGGGCGTAACTAAGAAAGAGGATCCATATATAAAACATCATACCATTGTTTTTGTCAATGTTCTATGTTTAATATGAACCCTAATCAAAATGTTACTAATATGTTTTGTTTGAAATTGCATAGAGGAAGAGGAATTGTACGTTAATAAAACAAAGTTTCTTGTAACAACAACGCTTTCTAATCATTGTATCTGTTAGACCTCACCTTGGACAAAGATACTTCCGTGTCACTTGTGTACAAATATATGTATAATATGCAACGTTTTATTATCTTCCCTGTCACTAATAAGGACTCTCTTCCTATGAGGACAAAACCCTGATGCATCTTTCGCTCATCATATTATCTGAAAGAACTCATAGAAAATATAGATAAACAAGAGCAGCATCGTCGCGACAGTCCCTGCCGATATCAAACAAAATTTATTTGGTTTCTAGATATTTGTATCAAACAAAGTTCATTTTCTTATCAATTTTAATGTTTTTGCATGATATAAACAAAATTCATTTTCTTATCAATTTTCATGTTTACATAATATACAATGTTTATGTGCGTGGATGGTCTTGGGTGGATTATGTGGGTGGAAAATCAAAGAATAGAACGTTGGATGGCCAGTGGGATTGGGATTTGTAGTGGGATTGGGATTTGTTCATGAGCCCTTACCTTACACGCAGCCCAGGAACTCACTTTATGTCATCTCAAACCCTCTCTATACATATGCCTTGCATGATTACTAAGATGTTGGAAAAGCATATACAATTGGAGAATATAGGCTAGCTGCTTTTCTTTACAAATCAATCTCTCTTGCCTTTGATAGAAGGGGTAGGCGAGTGAAATAAAAGAGGCTGAGCTCAATGTCTGTTACTGCATTGGTATAGTTTATGCTGCCACTTTCCTGATTGGAAGAAAGGTAGAAGCCTTTAATGCATTAAATAAGTGATTTTACTTCAGACAAATGCTACTTCGATACTCGGTGGATGCATATAACTCTCACCTGTTATGGATCTCGTCTGTTCACAATGCATAAAATTGTTGATTTAGAGTACAAGAGTTCAAATAAATTACGTATGTTGAATTATTGGTACAATGAATAATGCTTATGTCCAGTCATATCGAAACTATAAGAATGCCATTAATACTATATTTTTATTTATGAAATGATATTTACATGTATCAAAGACTTTTCTAAAACAATTGATTTCGTTGGAGTAATAAATATGTCGTTTGAGGTAGGTTGCCTAAAATGGACCTTTGAAATTTTTAATTCACACGAGTTCGATAAGTGAATGTGATTTCCTATTGGGTTCTAATCACCCACCTATTATGGATCAGTCTGTGCGCAATTAATTGTTATCAGCAAACTGATGAGTAGATTTAGCCTTTGTGAAAATGTGCTAGCGTGATTTGCTTAATTTGTTAGTTTATATATGATCAGTGGAATGGAAGATCGTAGTCATTAACACTATTATTATTCATTACATCAAAACAATAAAATTTATCTCGTTGCCTAGGAAAGGGATGATGACTACCTATTATTGATCCTTGCTTCATGCAATTTGATCAAAGTAAAGCTTGTTTCCTTTTAATGAAACCTATTATGTTCCTTCTCTTAGTATGAAACACAAACCTATTATGTTTCTCCTGTTTCACTACCCTTTTTCCTTTGGGTCATTTCCGTTTGTGTCGTGCCATGTCTCAAATTTTCTACACATCACAACAACAATGACAAATGTATTAAATATTCTGGTATGTATCCAGTTAATAATCAATGGGAAAAAAAGTGTTCAATTAATAAATTGCAAATTGGTCGTCAATTCATAAAATTGATCAGAAAATTGATGGACAGGATGAATTGTTGTGATAATGTGCTGGTGGATTTGCTCAAATTGTTAGTGTATATAGTAGTGCAACACCCAATGGTAAATAACTCACACTGTTATTATTTGTTACATTAAAATTATAGCATTTTTCTTAGCGCCTAGTTTTATGGATTATAGCATTGATCATTGCTTCATGCAAGTTGGTGAAAGTTATTAATAGGTTTCTTTTAAAGGAAATATACTCTTAGCATGATTGATTGTTAATTGGGAAGTTTAGACTTTGACAACATATTTTAGTGACGGTCAAGCTAGCATCAACACAACAGAGGGAGGGCCATGATATACACTAAGTAAAGTAGAATATATAAACACTCCAAGCCTTAGTCTCGGATGGGGTCACCTTTATAACATATTCGAAGAAAAACACTTCTCTGAACTCATGGAAAAAGAAGAAAAGGATCAAGTGAATGGTTGATATTTTTGTTTCTGCAACAGTTATAATCCTTTCACTATGAACCTAAAACAAATCCTTAGAATAACATGCAGATGGAATGAAAGCAACACACTATTACATACCCCATGGTGGGGATGCAATGCATAACAACATGAACTTCCTTTGGCATAAGTTTCAAGGTTGTAGATCAGTTATTCTTCCAAATTCACTGGGACTTCCACTTGTCTTGTTCTTTTCTAACATGCCATTTGTGTCGTTTAATGAAAAAAAGAAGGGAACAAAAAGAAGGAAACCCAATGAATGGATTGATATTCTTTTAGGCTTGCTTAATATTATGCCAACCTCACCATTAAACCACCCATTCATTATTTTTATATATCATTATTATAAAATAAAAAAAATTCCTCTTGTTTTTAGGGCATCCGGTGTGAATCTTTATTTTTTTGAACATATGTCAAAGGGGTTTCCCAATGTTAATTTTTAAGGAGAATTGTAGGGAGAAACTTCTCAGTGTATGTTGTGCTCCTTTTGTTGCCAAGTCATACAAGTTCAGGTTTAGGACTCTTACCAATGGTCTAATCCGACGTTGGAGAGATGGGAAATGACACAATGCCCATTCCAAGGTACTTCTTTTGCTGCCCTCTTTGTCATGGCTTTCAAATCTATTTATCTACAGTTAAAAATTTGGCATTAATTTCAGAAATAATCACACTAACAGAATTAAAAATGTACATTTAATATATTTTCTTGTATTCAATGTTTCATGAAATGTGCAATCTGGTCAATTATCTGAAGCAATATACTACAAATGATAATACAAATTTAATATTTGTAGATACTACGAAATTCAGTAGATTATTTATTCTATGAGTTGATGAGGTCTCTTATGGATGGTGTCCGGAAATTTAATTACCAGCTGAAGGGAACCAAATGACGATCAACCAGATGACCTCGGTCGTGAAGGTTGAATGCAGGTAAATCATTAGAAATTAAGTTATGATTGTGCAGGTAAAATAACGTTGAACACAAATTTCATTGATGCTTGCATAATTTTCCATAGATAATGGCCATCTCCTAGCACTCTGGAAATTTCCTTCTCTAATATATGCATTTTTGTGGGAAGAAGTCAGGAAATCATGAGCTTTTAAGGCCTTTAAAACTTCCCATCTAACACTTCCAGCGATGCAGTTGTTGCTCATTGCCATTGGCCAGAAACACAAAAGAAAATAATAAAATTAATGAAAATCAATAAAAATAAATAATAAAATGAGAGAGTGTTGGAGAAAGAAATTAATAAAATATAATGAAATAAAAAAAAAAATAATAAATAACAAGTGTTGTAATTTTTCCAGCTAGGACAGAAATAAAATAAATAATAACATTAAATAAAAAATAAAAACTTCCAGCGACATAAAATAAGTTAAATAAATTAATTATAATCAATAAAATAAATAATAAAATGACTTGCTGTTGCAATTTTCCGAGTAGAAAATAAAAAAAAAAAAAACACACCATGTAGGGTAGGCAAGCAAGGGTTGCATGTAGCCCAAGTGCCCCCACCCCTACTTAGCCAAGCATCTAACCAGGTCATTCGTTTCATTTATTCGCATGGAGTGCATCATATCGTTTTGGGACCTAAATCAATTTTGGACTGGAAAAGTGTTGGAATTGAAGCAAAATCCCCCAGAGGTTATGCTATGGGCTTCCGATAGAGACATTTTTCTTTGGCTACCACCTCTAATTTCATTCCAGTAGCATGTTTTTAATTATAAAATTTGTACGAAGACTTATGTGCTTCCCGTGTCTCTGAAGCCAATCGGAGAGCAGAAATGCATAAGGTAGGTTGTGAACTACATATGCGCAGTAGGTTCATGGTTATGCGATCGACCATACAAAATTCACACATATGAGTATGAAGACCTATCTATGGGCCACTTTCTATGCATAACAGGAACGACAGACACACTATAGTCGGTACATTCTTCTATTGTAAACTTGAAACTACAGATGAATAAGGAAGCTGGGGGTAAGAATGGAGTGCCTAAAAAACATAGCTAGAAGATCCCTGAACTAAGTGGAGATGATCTCTCTAGCAGTCCTAGAGAGTTATTAGGCCAAAAGGAGATCTGAGTGAGTTATATTAAAATAATTCCATGGAGTTTGGGTCCTCATTCTTCTTGAGCATAGTGATGTGATGTGTGGCTTCCCTGCCACCCTAATAAATTTGCATCTTCTGAACCAAGTATTCATCAATTGCAATAGCTGTGGTAAGGGCTTCTATGTGATTCTTAACATAATAAATATAACATAATAAATATAACGGGTTGGTCATAGAAGTTAATGTAGTAATGTGTCTCAATGAGCATGTATCTTTTATGTTATATGGTCTACTAGGGTGTAGATACATAACTAGATACTTAACTAACTTCAAGAATGAGATATGAGGATATACATAACTAGTATACATTATTTTAGTAATATAGAAACAATTACACTATAAGAATTACTGCAACTATATGGATGATAGAGAATGCAATAGCTTCTCCGAGAGAATGCAATAGTTTCTAACTTTCAAGACGTGTTGCTTCATTGTTCTTCTCATTGGACTATAACACTGCTACTAGGTGCACTCATGAGGATGAGTCGAGGCTTCAAATTTTTGCTACCCTAGTTTGGTGCACTCATGAGGATGAGTAGAGCCTTCAAAGGAGATAGAGGGTTAAGATTCCACCTTCAGAGTGAGCAAAGCAAAGCCAAGTCAACATGCCAATAGTTAGTTACATGGCACTCTTTTCGTTAGGGTAACCAGATGATAGGAGAGTTTGGATTATGTTTTAATTGAAAGTATTTAAAACATTAAATGTTTTTGAATTATTGTTAAGTTGAAAATAACATTAAAATAACATTGAATAGAAGTATAAAACTATTTATCCTATGTTTTAATAGAAATCAAGAAAATTATGCAAACTTCCGTGCAATAAGAGGTCTAAACTGAAACTTCAGATAAAGTTTGTTTGATAGAGTATTTTCGCTAAAATGTTATTTAATTTTGAATTATGTCCATGCTCCATATCTTGTTGGGCCATGGGTTTTGATGGATGCCAAATGAAAGTGATTTTTATTCAATTGAATATATGGCATGGAATAAAAAACCCTAAGCTAGTAAGTAGAATGATGTAATGTGCATGTTTTCCTCAACATATTTTGAATATATATATTTTCTCTTTCTTTTTTATTTCAGGATGAATTTTGGTCTGATCTTTGTAATGGAATGATTAAATCTTATGAGAAGATAAACAAGGACATTCTTGAATGGGTTTAGAATGTTGAAATAATATCACAACCATCTTCTTCCATATAGGGTTTTATGTAAGTCTATCTTTAAGATGGGAGCTAAGACTTATCCTTTATTGACAGAGCATGTTTCTTTTCCACACAATACATCTCTACATTATTTTCACAGGATTGTAGTTGACGCAAGTTCAGCTTTGTTTATGAAAATGATGTCTTCATTTAGTCTAGTGGGCCATTCGTCCGGTTCTTTCCAAAAGGAATATTGGTAAATAGGGAAAACAATCTATAGGGTAAATGTTTAATATTTGGAGCTCGATGATGGACTTAGAAAAGATCCCATCATGCACCATTACATGACACCATAGTTATCCATTTTGGTCACTATACAAGGCCTTCCAAACTCTTATAATTCTCTTGGATATATATTCATTCATAACAATATACAAATTCATACCACCTTCACCTTGGTTCCTGCCACTCTCGATCTTCATCAATCAAATCACCATAGATTCTGCTTATTTTCGGACGTAATGTATTCACCCGTATCTCTCTACTATGATTCCCATGTATGAGTTATAATGATAACTTTTCCTAATAGGTTTCGAAAGGACAATTCATTCCACTAATAGTTACATTCGTCGACGAGTGGGTGATCCATCGATGTTCATCCATCCGTCCATTATAGGTTCTTCGATGTTATATGTTTCGAGGTACTCGATTGATGCCCCCTCCCTCCTCGATATAGAGGTACTATTAGAATCAACGGATAGGAACCTACCTCGACGAATAGGAGCTGTTGAATAATGAATCCATACAGGTGAGGATAGTTTTAGACAAAGGAGGAACGCCGTGTTGTAGAGTTTTGTGAATCCAATGTTTCTGACTACAAAGTGAGTCCATCATCACCGGGGAGGATGAGTCAATATATATTCTTAAGATATTAATGGTGTATCCAAGAGCTATAATTAGGGTATATATATAAGTTATTTAAACAAAAGAAATAAGAAAATAGGTCTGCTCTTTTTTATTTAATTAATTAATTAAACTATTTATTATTATTATTATTATTATTGAAATAGAAAAAAGAAGAACAACCTGAACCGAGAAGATGGACTAAAACTAAGAAATACCTGGAAACCTTTAATTGAAACCTTAAAAGCCAATAATTAACTTTGTTCCCTTAAAAAACCTTAAAAAAAATAAAAATAAATAATAGTAAGTAAATAAATAAAAATAAATAATAAATAAATAACTAAATAACAAACATCAATTATGTAGCGTCCTCCTTTAAACAATAAGATTTAATCAATAGCAAAGCATAAATTAGTAATAGATATCTTTACATATAATCATTTGATATCATTAAAAAATAAATAATATAATAAAAAATAAAAAATAAAAATAAAATAAAATAAAAATAAAATAATAATAGTAATAACTATAAAAATGCATATAAGTGTAATTATTAAATAAATAAATAAATTGTTGGACACCTAATCCTAAATGGGTTAGTGTGGAAGCTAAAGAGACAAAAGGAGTCCAAGGGACCTTGGGATGTGAATCCCAACGGTCACCATATTGTACTATAAATATATATCAATTGTGAATAAAATTGTATTGCATGTTTTATCTTTACTATTTTGTTCCCGCTCACCATGTGTGTTTAACATGGTATCAGAGCAGGCGTATTCGTGCCCTGCACAATTAATTTGAGCCATTTGTTCATGGCCTTTCTATGCGTTTATTTTTGCCATAAATTTCATGAATATTTTCTCATGAATATTTATTCAGCTAAATTTTAGCTGCAACCTGTTAAAACTGCTACCTATGCTGCTCCTCCATATAATTAGCTGCCTTCATTACCTGCGCTCTATCTGCCACACATATGCTGCCCTGACATATTCTATTTGTGATTTCTGCATATGCTCAGACACCAAAACGTTTCACTGACCATCCATTTAAACTAGCTCTGACGCTTCCACTGGTCTAAACGCACTATTCACTATTATTCTCTGCTCCTAACGCTACTCCACCTGCTATTCATTATTACTCTGCATAAAAAATGCTCCCCCTCACTGTCCACCTACTCTAACGCTCTGGTCTCACACGCCGGACGAGCTCAGACTTGCTGTTTCATATTCTCGTATTTGTGGCAGAGAAGGATCCGCTGACAGATCGCAGTGTGTTCTTTACGAATCGCTGAAGAAGGCGGGCAAAGATGCCGATTTGGTTATGACAGGAGACTAAGGCCACGTCTTCCATCTCCACAATCCGAAATCTGAGAAAGCCTTTGCAGAGTTTCAAATGCATTTCGAACTTCATTCATTCCTCATCTTCCAATGACAGTAAAAGGCCTAACCACAATACTTCGGTATGAATATGAAGGCAAGTCTCTGTAGCTTCTATATACAGTTTCGTGGCGAAAACACATAAAGGCTACGGGGTAGCAAATATTGAAGATCCTTTTTGGGTCCCGCAAATCTCTGGCACGTATCATATTAGCTATGATCTTCGCTTATACTTACATATTGTGCTTTCATATCAATGGATGGTTCTAGTCCTTTACAAATGTTCAACTTATTTTATATATTCGCATCACTGCAATTATGATTTCTGCATCTCTGTAATGACTGGTTGGTCATCACATCTCTGTAATGCGGTTTATGGACTCGTTGTATGATATCGCATCTCTGTAATATGGAGTCTTGACTCATCTTGTATCTCTGTAATTCTATTGACATTGGTCTTGCATCTTGGTATCATGGTCACACCTCTGTGATGAGTACAGTAACATAGCCTTGCATCTTGGTATCTTAACATATAAGCAGTATATGAAACGCTGCCAGCAGTATATGTTAAATGCAAACGCTGTCTGACATTTGTATAGACTTTGTCTCCTCCTGACTATCGATTACCATACCACACAGTTAATACAACACCTCCTCGCACAGTTACATAGACCAGACACCACTCCTGCATACTCCTACGACATACCATGCTGCCCGCCGACATACCAAGATGGTATATAACGTTGAGCTTCTTCCCCGCTGAAGATATATCATAATCGTATTTTATTGTATTGTTAATTAATGGTCGGTGGCTATTCGATGACATCTTTTCTGATATTTTTCAAAGGCCGAATTGGTCCAATGTTCTAGCTGTTATTTTTTGGTTCGGTTGGGATATGCTCGTGAAACAATGTTGGGATTTGTTTCCCTTTGTTGGTTGGAGCGATTTGGCTCGAGGTTTCTGCTAGCGAGGAGTAGATACACGTTACCAAGTTTACATGTGGATGAAGTCTGAGCGCTGGTGGCCATTACTTGTCAAGAATATTAAATGGCGGCCTTAATAAGGACTTAGATATATCTGGTATACAGTATGTTCTATTGTTGACTTTTACTCGAACTGTATTTAATTGTTGGCTCCAAACAGACAGTCAGAAGTATTATTGCCATAGTATTTTAATTCTAAAGCCAGGACTTCCTGCTTGAATAATCCTCTCTCAGAGGTAAAAGGTATGTGGAGCGCGTTAAAACAATAATCAATTGTGTAAATCATAGCTGTTGGAAGCGTTGAAAAAAGTGCAGAGTTGTGGTTCAAATTCTGTTTGAAATCCAAATAAATCCAGTCTTAAATTGTTGTGAAATACTCTAGTTAGAGTGGTAAATTGGCAAAGTAGTTTGCGCATGTACATGGATTGATATTGCGTGGATTCTGCGTTTGGCGGGTTTAGCTCGCTATCATTTTTGGTTAAGTGATCAGCATTATGAAGTGAATTTGAAGTATTTTTGAAGACATTTTTGGAAGTCATTCTTGGAGCAGTTTCTTGTAGAGATTTTGGAGCTCTTTCTTGTAGAGATTTTGCATGATTTCCATAGCAGTCAGATGCTCTGAAGTTTGAAGTTGAGGACAACACTCATCTTCACATTTATATATTTTTTTGCATTGGCATATCCCAGTTTAAGAGTGATATTATGCTCCGGTTCATTCTTGAAATGAAATGTGGACTGTTGATTTACCATGTGCCCTATTGTACAAATGTTTATTGTAGCTTGACAAGAAATGACCTCTAGAGAAAGTGGATGCAACTTGGTAACATCCAGCTTACTTAGGTCCTGCTCCATCAACCATTTTCGCGACATTGTTGCCACTTGATAAGCCCTTACAAGATCTTGTAGTAAGAGTACAATATTATTTTTTCTGTTGCTGTTGCCTGAGTTGTGATCAGTTTTTAAGTGACATTGAAGAAAAATGGCTACAATTACTGAAATATTAGAGTTCTTAAAAACTCTGATACATTCCTATAATCATGATACATTAAAAGTCAGCAAAGTTTCTCTCACAGACATTCAGGTCTGTCTTCAAAATGCAAAGGAAAAGATAGATTTTTTACAACTTGAATCACAGCTACAGCAAGAAGAGCTACATTAAAATCAACATCATTCTGAACCTGTTTTTGTTCAGAACATTGAGACAACCACCCATGAGCAACATGTTACAGTTCATTCAGATTTAGTACCAAACAAAGCAGCAAGGTTACATGCAGATGCAGAAGTTCAGTCTGCACTTCCCAAGCCCATCATCAGAACTTGGGAACAACTTGTCCACAACAAGCACAGAACTGGTCTTGGATATGACAAGGACTTGTCCTTTCATATTACAGACTATGCCAAGCCCATTCAGTTTCATAGTGTTGGTTTCATTAGTGATCGTTCACCTACTCCTCATGACAGTTTAGCTTCAGCTGTTCCAGACTCTGCTCCTCTTCCACAACAGCAACAACAACAACAGATCGTGAAATGCCAACACTGTGATCGAGTTAGCCATTTGAAAGATCATTGTTTTGATCTTCATCCATGTAAGCACTGTCATAAAACTAGTCATTCTTCAAATAGATGCTTCAAAAACAAACACCCTGCAAGAACAAAGATTCATCTTGGATGGATTGCTTCTTGGCAATGGGCATCAACAGCCAAGAAGATATTCCAAACACATGTCAGAACTTGTTCCAAAATATTGAACAGTCTTGCAGTTGAGTTTTCTCCATCATCTCACCTTGTATCTGACAGGGGGGGAAATGATGGTCATCTACAAGCTTCAAAGCCACATCAAGCGAGCCTGAGCCACAACCTGCCACATCAGTTTCAGAGTTTTAGCCAGAGACAAAGATGCCTGAACATGCCTTTAGTTGGAAATTGAGAACACTTCCTCTAGCAGAAGACTCCAGCTTCTTGCCAGTTTTGGAAGAGTTCCAGGAATTGCATTAAGCATTCCAGAGTTGTTGGTCATCCTTAAACCATCACAGGTTGAGACTTCCATTTTCAGGTTGAAGTTTTACCGTTTATGCGGGGTGAGACCTCCCTTTTATGGTTGAAGGTTTCCCTCTTTAAAACAATAGGATCACTTCCTCTAGCAGAAGACTTCAGCTTCTTGCCAGTTTTGGAAGAGTTCCCGGAACTGCACTAAGCGTTCCAGTGTTGGTGGCCATCCTTAAACCACTGCCCTTTATACCAACGTTTCATAGAGCACATTCAGCCTAGTGCTGTCATGCATTTTTGCACATTTTGTATTACAGCTCTCTTCTTGGACTCATACATAACCCTTCGGATTAAGGGGGGGAATGTTAGATTTTAGGCTTCTGTGGAAGTTTTTTGCAGTGGTATGATCCGGATTGTCCACAGTCTTTTGTTCTTAAGGGGGGGAATGTTGGACACCTAATCCTAAATGGGTTAGTGTGTAAGGAGGGATTGATCTAACAGTCCTGAGCAATCTCAGATATCGCGCTTTATCATTTCCAGTCTTGCTTGAATTTCATCGCGGCGCTGCTCCCGATTTTCGATGGTGTGGTCGACTGTGCCTTTAGCCTTAGCTCTACAATTTGTAGATTAAATTCCCATTGAGCCTTCGCAGCCTCTTCTTCGACCATCCAGAAGCCTATGGCCATGCGATGAATCTTGCCAGTTGTTGAAAGTTCGGCTGGGATAGCTAACTCCGCTACCTTGTTGCAAGCTTCCGTCATGGCCTATTCCACTTCCTAGTTGCGTGTGATCAAGTCATCTCACTGGAGACTGACCTGCTCTAGATTTTCTTTGTGCTCCATCAATGTTTGCAGGGCGCAGCCTTCCCTAGCTCGAAGCTCAGTGGTTACCCCATCCTACAATTGGTACAAGGTTTCTCTAGGAACAGTGGCCAGATTCAACCCCCAACTTCACATGTACCCCTCTACTTCTGCTAAGACAGTGCCTGCTGGCAACGCTAAGGTGTTTATTGTATTAGTGCGCACCATCTGGTCAGTCGCGGTTGTGTCCTCTGTTAATTGTAGGGTTACCCCACCCGAGGGTCGCACCTGTAACGCCTACAACTATGCTCTGATCTCCACCAACACAGTTGTCTTCTCTATGATCAGGTCTATCCATGCCTCTGTAGGGACATTACTCACCGATTTACTGCTGTCAATAAACTCTTTTTCCAAAGCTTTTGTTGTCTTTGACTTTTTGCATGTGTGCAGTGATTCCTTGTTGCACAGTTGCTTGACCTAGGGTGATTTTGTACTATGGTCTGTGCGTTCTTGTATCTTCTTTTCCTGTGGCATGTCCTATGCTGAGATGCTTTCAGCTATCACTTCCGTGGTTGCCTCCTGCTGCAAAGCCGCCTATTGTCCCTGACGGGTCTTTTCTACTAATTGATTGAGTCGTTGCTAGAGTTCTTTTTTTCCCTATTGCGCTGCCATTGTTTCTAGTACAACCTTGTCTGGGGCGTGCCACTCTGGAGGCCATGTTTCCAATACCTCGTAAATCACATCGTCTATTGCAATGAACAAAAGCATGACCCATGCTCGCTTTGGATCCTTCCTCGCCCGGATATATAAGTTATGCATGTTCACTTTGAACTTGGTCGTGCTTTGCAAATTGTTGTAGATTGTGGGAGACATATGTGGCTGCGAGCGATTCGTGTCCGGATAATCCCCTCCATGAAGGTCCAAAACACATTGATGTCAGAAACCCTCGTTGCATCCTTTGTAGCCCAGAGTGAAGCATATCGCACAACTTCCGGTAGGCTATCTCCAGTACTAGAAAATTGGCTACCCTGCAACAATTCTCCTGCAACCAAAAGGATTGATAGTAGCAATCATGCATAATAAAATGTCTTACCTTTTTCCTGTGCTTCCTGAAAATTTGTCAAAAATTCATCGCATAAGAACTGTGCCCATTTGAATTGAACCCCATTCGCACACTGTTCTCCAAGTGCAATGACAGGAGCTGGCACCTAATCTACACGACATTTCCTCATTAGTTTACTGGCTAGTAACTGGGTGGTGATGCGCACCCCTTGATATTTGATGCTTTCTATTGCATATCCCTGCTTCCGCTTCTCCCACTTATATTTAGCCTTCATTGTTTCGGCGAGACCCACATTGCTACTTGTGCCAGCTATGATTGTGGGGTCATTCCCTTTTACATGCAAGTGGGTAATACGGTGTACCAAATCAGCTGTGATAGGGATTGACTCCTCCAACCAGAAATACCCATCATGTACCAGACATAGTAACTTTTGGATAACAAATATGGTAATGGCCGCGCGGTGATAGTGAGGTATCCACCTTAGATTAAGTAATCCCGTCCTCTCCACACCTAGTAACCATTTTCGTGGCAGTAATTTGTCTTCGGCCAATTTGGGGAACTTGTCGACATCTACAAGGTCCCAATCTTCGAACTTGATGCTCGGAACATGGCCCAGTGGCAACCCATCGAACCTTATTTAATCCAGAAGAAGCGGGGTTTGGAGCATATTCTTTTCAGTGTCCAAGTCCTTTGGTATCTTGGCTGTCCCGGTCCATGGGGAGATATATGAGGGTTGTGAAGGGATTTGGAAAGCATCCTCTTCGTCCTCATCTTGCGCGTCAATCTAATCGATCAAAGCTTACAAATATTTGTCGTCCTCCTCAGGTTCCGTGGTGATTGCTTTGCCCTTTTCAGCTCCTGATAACTTATTGAATCTCGGCGATATCCTGACTGGCCCCATTGTCTTCTTGTTTTTCCAAGGCTGCGGAGTGCATGGGGATTTTGGGAGTTCGGGGATCGTGGCAACTTCATCTAGCTCTGCCTGGGTGGAGTATAGTTCTTCCGTGGACCGTGCTTGGGTTCTCGCCATGGTACTCATGGAATACCTGGTAGCCGAGTGCTTGCTGGTCGTTACTGGTTCAAATCTCAAAGATCCTGGTGTCGTCCATAGGTTGTTATAGGAACATGAAATTTTGAATGGATCCCTTCCCTCCCATTCTAGTTTATTAACAACGTCTAGGCGACATATCCTTTCATATCTAGCTCGGAACTTTCGTCTTAATGGCCCACCGCCCGCTCCTCCTTGATGTAACTCGACTTTATTGTCAGGAGCAGTGGTGTTAATGGTCACCTCTCGACCTTTCCGCACGGTAGCGCCATCCGTCGGCCGTAGCCACGAGCTTGTGTACCGAATGACTTTGTACCAAACCCTTTTTCCGCGCTGGCCTCCCGCAGACTTATTTATAGTCCCACGCCTCCTTTCAACTGCTCGGGGCATTGAGACTGTGCTGTCTACAACTAGTCAGGGGGTTACACTCCTGGTGTGATTTTGCCTGCTAACCCGGGCTGCGAACACCTTCCGAGTGTCTTTGTAGCCATTAGTTCTTTGTGCACCATTGTGTGGGGTGTACCCTTCTATAGGTGTGGGCACAACCATGATAGAAGGGTCGCGGCTTGTTCCTGTTCTGTAGGATACCCGACTGGGCCTGATTCCCTTAAGTGTAGACCCGCGTGGCCTCCGTGGGCATCGCTACTTTTCATCTTGTTGATTCCCTCCCTGACTAGCGTTCTTTTCTTTCTTAGCCATGCCCATAGTGCTTTAATTTCGTGAGGCTTGCTCCTATCCTGCTTGTTCTGGGCTCCCTCCTGTTTAATTATTGACACTCTCATCTGTGCCTTTCTTCTATTATAAGCCTATCACACTCGTGGTATCTGCAATTTTCTAGTGGGTCGTTTTCTCAAACGGATGCTGAGCGTGCTTCCCCCTGTTCCACTCTTAACTTTATCATGGACCACTGGCGAACTAGATTGCCCTCTAACCCGTACGCACATCTGCCTTCGACATCTGCGCCGAATCTTTGGGCATGTATTCCATTCGTGAACAATTGTCACACACAGTGTCTTTACGGGTCCATCTTGCAGCTTTTGTTTCAGATTCATCATTTTGCATGGGTCGACCTGCTCCTCCTCCTTCATAGCATCCTCATCAACTGGTTGCTCCCTAACCATCCTGTTATAGTTTAGTGTTGTTATCTCATGCAATCGGTTCTGCCATCGCTCAATCTCTTCATTTGAGTCCGAGGTGCAAGAGTTGTCACAGTCCCATGAGATTCTTCCGTCCATTGTCAGATTCACTCGATCTTGATCCTGCACTGTCATCTGGTAGATACAGTCCAATTCATTGTCACTACCCTCATTGCGCACTGGTTCAGTATAACGTGCCCTTTTGGCTGGGTCCAGCGGAACCACTACGCGAAGAGATTTTTTTCTCGAAGATCATTTTTTGTTTGTTTAGGTTGATGACTCCATTCATAACCACTACCCAATCTATTCCTAACAATGCGGGATATGGGTTACTGTCATCCACAATTTCTATAACCTCAAAATCATTTTGTGTACTTACACCGTCAATATCTACTGTAACTCCTTGTAGTCTTCCCATCGACAAGATCTTCTGTTGATTCACCATTCGTAATTGGATAGGAGACCATTGTAGTGCAGAACTGCCCATTCGCTCCACGTCTGTTTAGGTATGACATTTGCATCCGACCCCAAGTCCAAAACAACCTGATCCATCTCATAGTCCCTAATCTGGGAAGCCAATTGCATTTCCCGTCCAGTGTGCAACACATGCTTGCCTAGCTTCCAGACCGTTCGAGGTTCATCCGATCCTACGCACTTGGTTATCAACTCTTGCAATCCTTTCACCGCGTTAGTATCCCTTATTAGCTTCATGCATGTTTCTAAGTTAGCACAGAAGTATCCCTTGTTGGCTCCGTTCGCTCCTTGCTACTCGATGTAGAAGCTTCCGCGAAGTTCTTCTTGGCTTCCATAAAAGTTTCCTTCACGTCCTCCAAATCAAATTCCAGTTGCTTTGAAGGGGCCCTACAAACCCATGCATCTTCCTCTGGTTGCTTCCCCTTATCTTCTCTTGTACTTTCACCACTTCTAAGCATCATATTCACATTAGGGTCTTCCTTATGCGGCTCAACCTTCATCATTTGGACGTTTTGAGTGGGCGTAGCTATAAGCACCCCTTTTTCCCGCATCTGAGCAATTAGCATGGGGCAATCGACTACTTCGTGGCCAAACTGGTAACAGTACGGGAAACAGGCTCTGGTAGGGTTTGTGCAATCACGTGCATAATGCCCTAGTTTCCCACAATTATAGCATATTAATTGTCCTCCTCTGTGTCCAGGTCCCATTCCCCCTCATCCCCGTCCACGTCCTTGAAATCCACCTCATGCTATTGCTACAGCGGGATCCTACCCGCGCGCCTCCATCTGCATCCTGTAAGCAGGCATTCGATCCATCAACAATTCATAACTTTGGCAGTTTCTTTCATCGTGGCCAATTGTCCTACAAAAGTTGCAGAATAACTGCTGGGCGGGGGGGGGGAGATTGTCTCAGGTTCTATAATAGATGATAGTTGTCGCACTTGGCCCTACCTGAACCTCTGATCACAATGGTATTGGTCCCCTCGCTGCCATATAGTTCACAAAAACCGGACAATGATCCTTATCATGGCCCTGGCCCTTCATTTGAGACACCACACCTCTTCGCGCACTTCTAACCAAGGTGCCTATCCTTGCTTCAAACATCACATCTCCAAGCATAGATATTTTATTTGCGCGTGGATTTGCTGAATTCCCAAACTTGGATCCTGTATTGGGGTTTCGTGCGACCTCATTGTTGTTTCTAATGCTTCGGCTTGGGTTGAGATCTTTTGCTGGGATAGTGCCATCCTCAAATGTGGTGTCAAAGACACCACAAACCATGCACAGTGTTGCACATCTGTCAGTGTCATGTTAGCCTCGCAGATTGTGCTTTTCAATCTCTGATCCATGTCCCATGGGGTTTTGCCAGGTAACATTGCGATCTCCTTGAACCCAATGATCGACTGTGTCTCTGATTTTGGCCAACCAAATTCCTTGTTCAATGTGTCCTGGATTGCCATTATTCCCACATTCGGATGATCATTTGAGTAATTTATATACCATGTTAAGGTGCGGTCCTGCAATGCACTAACCAGAGTAGTTTTTTTAATGTTATCATCCATTATGCCTTGGGCTTCCCATACAACCCTTACTACAAATTAGAACTGACGTGGTTCCTCGTTTCCTACACCCTTAAATACCGGAAACTTGACTGCGTTCGCCATCCCAACCTTCAGTTGCAGCAAAGGTGGAGGTGGAGTCGCTGAGAATGGATTTGATGCAGGTGAGGTAGGTGATGGTGTGGACGGTGGTGGTATCAGCAAAATACGTTGCCCAATCAACCGAACTATGCTTCTCGGAGAGAACCTACGATTTTTCCCCTTGCTTTCTCATGAAATGGAAATCAGAGGGTTGTTCTCTAATCCTTTGGTTCCTCAGCAACCTCTTCCACTCCGCGTTATGCCAGACATCAATCAACGCGCATAATTTGTTTTTCACACAACAGCATCTTAATCCAAGTATTCAACGATTTGATATACTTACCCCGCGACCCTTGGAGAAAGTGCCTTTCTGCTTCACTATAACTCACAGTTGTGTCTATTATGAATTCAGTGATAAACCCTCCTATTACCCGATCCAACCAGTGATCTACTACGCATGCGATTTTTTCTTCAGATGCTTCTAACCTGCGCACCAATTCTGGAGTCCATGCAATAGGTTGATCTAGTCTGCACCTCCCCACGCTATCAGCTAACCTCACGATCTACTCGTACAAATCTGTCAA
>APFE030890023.1:25156-40305 GCA_000404065.3 Pinus taeda | reverse complement strand
GATTATTTGATCGTGATGGCTTCTGCACTAGCTTGTGTGAAAGATGTAGTCCCTACCATTCTCTTGATCAGTCAGAACACATTCCAAGCCAAGTCAACTAAGTTGTTTCGATTGGGGATGAGGAGTATATCGGTGCACAATTAATATAACTATCATATTTTAAGTTTCATCTCTGGTGTTGCTCCGCCAGCAGGCCTGGACAGTACCCTGGCGGAGTCACGGAGGAACACAAGCATCGCTCCACTACTAGCGAGCCTGGTCAGTACCCCGACGGAGTTACTTGCATCACCTCTCTCGGCAAGAATCCTTTCTCTTCTTTTGCCTTATTTTATTTTTCCCATTTTTCATTTTTTTCATTTTTCAAATAACTGTGCATAGGCACTTATTTATTTTAGAGGCAGAAGAGAGATCCTGACTTATTGAGAGCATAAGAGGTTTTTCCTTCAAAGAAGTATGTTATATATACCTTTGACATATGTGTTAAGGTTTTCCCCCTCCCCTTACTCTACTTGACTGAGTTGAAAAGGGTTAACCCAAAGGACCAAATAGAGTAGGTAGTACTAATTAATACTGCAAGCATTGTGTTTTCACCAAGACTCACTTTGAACAAAACGTATTTTCCATGAGGGTGTCATCGACTGAAGACAACAAGCTCTTCATAAAGAGAGAGGACAACAAATAACCAGATGTTGATATCCATACAAGTCCTCTTAGATTTGACCGACTTATCTCAAGAGCCAAACAAAGTTTCTTGTGAGGCTAACCTATGGATACAAGCAACCAAAGAAAGAAAAAAGAAAAAATTAAAAGTAAAGTGAAAGCAAAATAAGTAAGAAAAGTAAGCAAGAAAGAAAACTAAACCAAGCCAGCAAGCAAACAAACATGAAAACCAGAAAGAAAAGTAAATAAAGAAAGCAAACACTACTCCTATGCTAACAGTCAGGGTTATGTGAAATGAAATTTCTAGTGAAGCCATCGTAGGCATTCCTGGCCTACAACCACAAAGATACAAGCGATTAAGACATATAAAAAATAGTGTGCAACAAAAAAAACAAAAACTTGACAATCTTGCACATGAGAGAGAAAGTGTTGCCTGTGGGCAGAAATATGTGTCACAACCACCCAACACACATGCTTACCTCTTCGATGACTGTGATTTTTCAACAAACCTCGGAAGCCCCTTGCGAGTGTGTGTTCATTTGCACCAAGTTTCTTAGCAAGTGAGAGGAAGGACTGAAGCTTGTTACCTGCAACATGACTCGCCAAGTAAGATTGTTCCAATCATTAAGCAATTGGATCATTAAAATCATGATTGTTTTTTTGAAAGATTTGTGATATTTGAAAAGATTGGTTTCTGATTTGAGAGAGGGGATCACAATGGGAATTTGGTACAGATAGATAGATTTGATCATTCTCGTCGGTCATGTCAAGCCAATGAGGACCTGTCATAGCTATCAGCGTAGGCAGAAGTGCCTCACCTGCTTGATAGAAGTCTGAGGAGAAAGATGTTACATGATGAAGATCATAGTGTGCGAAGCGACTATCATTGGATGTATTGTTGGCAAAATGATCAACTGCATGAAAGTCACCCAAGATAGAAGAAATATCAGACGAGTTGGTTGAGATGCCAGATTGCCCGTTTGACATGAACAAAGAATTTTTTTGAACAATCTTGCGAACGCTCTGAATGATGGAACCAAGTTCGTTGTGCTCTAGATATGACAGAACACCCACCTGCAAATGGTGAAAAATTTTGCAGGCATCATGATCATCACAGGAATGTAGAAAGGATGTTGGCATTGTGAATGTGTGAATCCTATTGGGGTGTGCTGAAATGACAGGAACTTGATTCGCGTGATAGCTTGTGTACTCGTCATCACACAAGGAGATTGTTGGTGTGATGAGTGGGAATATTTGAAGTGCAATATTTGAAAGAAGACCAAGGAGTTGATCACGAGAGAGAACATTTGATAAGTATGATTTCAGACAGAGACAGTCTTTGAGATAATCAACTTAATAGTTCCACGATTGCATGAGAGACAGGCAAGCCCAACCTGAGTTGGATGTAAGAGATGTGCATGAAGATGGACATGCTGTAATAGACTCATGGATTTTATCATGAGTGAAATTTTGAAATCTTCAAATATCACACCCAAAATAGTAAACATTTTTTACACAGGGATCCAAGTCGAGTGCAACCATGCAAATAGACAAATCATGAGTGAGAAATCATATTTGATTTGGTTCGAGGGGCTTACCAGAGTCGCAAGGTCATGACATAACCATCAACGGACATTGAAGTGCCTCGACTCGCTAGCACGTCCCGGAACTTTCCAGAAATGAAAAAACGCATTTTGAGATATGAAAGAGATCATGCATGGCTTAAGGGTGGTTGTTGTTTCTGATTTCAAAACTGCTCTTAGGATGGTAGCCATCTCTATCACAGGCTTCATCAAACTTTTCAGCGTTAGCAAGTTGATTTGACGAGTTGTCTTCATGTAACATACAAGATGATGATGAGTGGTAAGAGTCTTTTGCATTCAGACTTTTTTGATCATGGACAACCTCACTACCTTGTATCGATCGAGGAGACAATTCATTTGATGAAGAAGCAAGATAACAGGGAGTATCTTCGCTGCATGTATATGCGCTGTGAATGGTAGGACACATGGGAAAGTGAGGTGCAAAGGAAGTTTCGATATGGACATCTTCTTTGACACGTGCGCATTCCATATCTAAGTTAGAGTGTACATGAGAGAACAACAGATCACATGATGTGCTTGGGCATTCATCCCAACATATGGAAGCATGGGAGTGATGACAACCTAAGACTGGAGGTTGATCGAAAAAAATAATTTTGCATGATGTTTCACCAAGGTAATGGGTTGAGAATCATTCAAGAATGGAAGCTCATTGTCTTGATGTGAACCATTTTGAAACATAGAAGAGGAATTAATTGTGTCTTCACATTTCTTCTCCTTCACCTATGTAATGAGACTACCTTGCACATGACTGCAATTTGAGCCAGCAGCTTGAGAATCAAGAGAATGTGCACAACTTTTTGGTGAAGCGGATTGATCAAGCGAGTCATGGTAGAAGGAGTCATGGCTTATAGATGATGGAGGATGGAGGAGATGCAGATCAAACTTGAGAGTTGGGTTATGAATGGTGATGTCCTCTTGCAGAATGGAGGAATGAGTCTTCGCCATAGGATTTATGAGCCATTCTAGAATTTACTCCATTGAAGTGGGAGATGGTCAAGAAGATGGGCTGGAAACATGCCGCGTAGATTTCTCATCTTTTCGGCCACTACAAGGGGGCACCCTCTACACAAATTTATCAAATTTGTAATTGTTGCGAGGGGGCATGCACTTCGGGACTAGAAAGGGAGGAGGACAAGGAACAAAAGGGGTGTTGGGCTCCTCCTCTACAAACTAAGGGGCCTCATGATCCACAAGAGTCGAGGAAGAAGGGAAGTTAGGAGGTTCACCATGTCGGGAAACATGAACCAAGCGTTTCAACTCTCGACTCGTGAAGTCAAGGTATAAAAATTGTTCAGGAATTTCATGACAAAGGTAAAGGAAGTGGGTAGCAAAGTCCTCAATTAATTCACCAAGCTTCATTCTTAAATGAGAGATTCTTTCATAGACATCTTGGTGGTTATACTTATTGAAGGCTTGATGGAGCTCCTTGACAAGAGTAAGAAGGGAATGGACGGAAGCAGGTGGCGGGGTATGATACCACTGATTAGAAAAACCTTTAAGGGTGAGGAAGAAAAGTACACAAACAAGCTCTCACTATCAATTTCATGAGATTCGAAGAAATGAAGAAAATCATAAATGTGCTTGGCTATGGAAGTTATGTCCTGACCATTAAACTTTAACAAGGAAAAGTGATCGAGAAACTCATCAGGGAGTGATAGTTGATTAAGGGAGAAATGGGAGAAACACCATGGGAGCATGATTTGTGTATAATCCATTTTGATTAGAGATTCTAACCAGATGCAACGGGCTCAACTTGACATCTGGCCCTCCTTCTAGTGCCAGAAATGATGACGGTGCTAGACCCGCCAACATTCAGGGGATCTCCCCGGTATGTAGTCCCAACTAGACCTCACACCATTTGGTGTGGGAGTCCCATCTGGTATATATGATGGCCCAATTTTCATTATCTTAGAGATTGGCCTTAGCTCTTCTTGTTCAACACATGAGAGTGTTATGCTTGTAACTTCAAGAAATAGGGGTGAGTGTGCCTAGTGAGTGTGTAATGTAACTTTGTGTTTGGGTTCTCTTAATGTCAAAGATGGGAGGTAAAGTGAGCCTCCTGATGAGAGAGAATAGTCCCAACCCAAGAAGAAATACATGCAAACAACAAGAAGGATTTTTCCAGCATCCAGGGGAATAGTCCACAGCAGAGGCGGTAGTTGTGAAAACCAAAGCTCAAGGGAAAACACATACACTGTCCAGCGGAATAGTCCACATAGGGGTGACGGTTGTTAACTCCAAGAAATACATAAAGACGATTTGTCTAATGTCCAGCGGAGTAGTCCACGCGGATGAGACAACAATGATAAATAATATGACACATCTTCAATAATATCAGTACTAAAATAACCGAAGTATTTCAACTATCTTAGTACAGGTTAAGCAAACATGCATTACAAACATTTAAAGAATAGCCTTACAAACTTATACAAAACATGAGTGAAACATGCTGGCTTGAGACAGGCTTCTGAATTAAGAAAAAGATCCAAGACACATCTGTACACCACACATCACTAGTCTCAGTAGTGGCACATTGGAGCCACTCCTCACTCCTCAAAGAACAAACTACGGAATCTCAAGGCTATGTGGGAGGAGCCAAGGTGAAAATTCCTTTTCTCACACAATGAGGGGGTATATATAGCCAAGGGGGTGTAACCCTTGTGACTCTTCGATTTCCCTCATGACTGTTTGACTTCTTATGACTTTTCAACTTTACATGAATCTTCAACTTCATATGTGGGTCTCTTTGACTTCCACTTTACATTACATTGATTACAACTAGTATGTCCCGTAGTAGTGATGCAACTGAGACAACTCATGACACAACTCAACATGACATTGCTGACATGTACTGGCTTACTGTGGTACCTCAATAAAAAGATGAGTCAAATGGTAAGCATTTACATGCTTCTTCTTTACATGAAAGTGTTGATGTAAATTCATTTGCAACCTTTGAAAAACATATTAAAGGCATTGGTTCCAAGCTCTCGAACAAGATGGGTTACAAGGGAGAAGGCCTTGGAGTGAACCATCAAGGCATTAAAAATATAATTGAGGCAAAGGAGAGGCCCAAATATGAAGGCTTAGGCTATGTTGCAAAAGAAGAATGGTATTCTAGAGACAACTCATGGGTATCGTGTTCCTTTTTCCATAAGAGAGGACATGAGGAGGAAAGATGTTGGGATTTGCATCCAAAATTGGTACCTTCTTGGTTCCTCAAGTATAAGGAGGACTTCAAGTGAAAAACAACTCCAAAGAGAGATGAACAAGTTGAAGAAGAAATGAAGCCAAGTTATTCTTTCCATACAAGTTCCTCACGCAAGAAGTGTAAGCCAGAGGACAACAAAAAGAGGTATAATCATCATGTTAATTCAAATGCTTTTCATAAAGGAAAACAACATGTTGAGGAATGTGTTTCCATGCACCTTTTGCCTTTCATCTAACCATTATGTAGATAAGTGCTATAAAAGGTAAACAATCATCAAGAATATGCTTATGTCTAATGGAATTGAGACTAAAAAGAGAAAATATCATCCAAGGTTAAAGATATGTGATCCCAGATAAGCTCAAAAGAACTTTTGTAGTCACTGCAATATCAGTGGGCATTGGGTCAAGAAGTGTTGGAAATTGTTTCCAGAACTTCATCCTAACAAGGGAAAGCAAATTATACAAGCACCAGAAGAGGAAGCGACAAAAGAAAAAGTAGCACAAGATGCGTCCATCCCTGAAGCAGGTCCAAAAGGAGAAAAAGTTCAAATAGAGGGTTCATTTACCTGGTTGGGTAAGAAATGGGCGGACTATTTTTCCAGCTAAAGTTTGTAAAAAAAATGCACTAGTTGCATATCCCCATAGTTGGGCAATTCGTAAAAGCAATGTTTATAAACAAACCACTTATATGCAACAATGTTTCCTTTAGCATCGTTATGCTAGTTTGGCTTGTTGATAGTCAATTTGAATGGAAAATTTAGGAGTCAAGTTTATTCTATCTTGTAAAATGCATTTCTATTTGTAGTTTAAGAAAGAATTTTAAAACTATTGTATGAGTAGTTGCATCACATTTAGTAATATTACAAATGTGTTAAGCACTCATTTATACAAGTATTCACTATGTGAAACTTGTTTGGTTCAATTGTTAAAGTCTTTTTGGGATCTTATCCTTGATAAGGATGGCAGAAGATCGCCATGGGAATTATTCTTGGGAAGTATGTTGTTGTCGATGGTGATAGAAACATGGACAAGCCAAGAAGAACATTGAACTTGAATTTGTTTTGGCTGGGTTATATTTCAAGTTCAGCCTGTAAAAGAGCCAAGACAAGTATAAGTCAAGGCACTACAATCATTGATTGGATTGAGTTTGGAAAAGTGAAGGAATTGTACCTTCAAATGCTAGACAATTGAAAGTGAACTTTTGGGGACCAAAATTTTTCAGTGGCGTAGAGTGAACAGGAACTCAAAATTTGCAAAAGCATCAAAGTTGTCAAAATGGCGTGGAACCTGAATTACCACATAGATCTCATTGTCTTGATTCTGGCACAACTCGTTTCACGAAAAACTAATATCATTTGCTCAAGATATTGCATTTTGATTGTTTTTCCAAACAGGCAAATTTAAAAAAAAAAAAGGGACAGCCTAGTTAGCAGTCCGTACTGTTGACGTGGCACTGACTGGGCAGGTGAGATGGAAGTTTGACTTTGTCAAAGCATTCTTCGATGAATTGGGTGGCGCTAAGTGGCATCTTGTTAGTGGTCCAAGTGACAAGTATTGTGTGGTTCACATGTTTTTGTGGTGGCCAACCACAGGCTGACACGTGGCCTAGCCAAAGGCTACCATGTGGTAGCCTGGGAGGTCACCAAAATGGTTTTATCAATCGGGTGGAGGTGGCAGGGGTTGAACCTCTGACATCCCAACACACAACAATAGTCTTTACCATTTCACCACACGCATAGTTCTTAGCCGTTAATGGTGGCGCATATATTTAAGTTGTAATGTAGCACGGATTGGGGGTTGGGCAGACTTAACCGCCCCCCATGTGAACGCAGTCAACGTGACCACCAGCTTAACCACCATCGTCGACCGTTGTAGCCTAACCACCAACCCTAACCATTGAGGTCTTTGCCACATGTGAATGCATTCAGTGTGACCGCCAGCTTAACTACCCCATCGACCGTCATTACCTGACCGCCTGCCCTAATCGACGGGGTCTCTGCAATGTGATCGCTTTAAGCCTAAACCACTAACAGTTTGCGTGACCCCAGGAGGGAGGGGGCCAACGCCGGGGGCTAACCCCTGGGCGCATGGTCCCCATATGACCATTATTTTAGTTTTTAGGCATCAACGACTAAATTAACCATCCGACAAATCTGCCCGGATTTCGGTGGATTTGGTGGCTCCTTACCGAAAAAGGGGGCAAACTTGTAGGATGATGCCAGATTTTGTGCAATTTGTAGAGCGAATAGTGGAAAAGCTAGGAGAGCTCATAAATTCTCTAGTTTTCAACCAAATTGGGTGCAAAAAGAGGCTAGGTAGCCATTTTGGATATTCTGGACTCATTGGAGTAGGTCTCAGAATTAAAGGAGCACTTCTAGATATGATTTTTGCAGGTTGAAGCCTATGGGTGCCATGGTCAACCAGAGAGTTGAATCAGTTTATGGAGGAGTTTGAAGATGGAGATGACCTTGCGGGGGTTTTCCAACCTCCATGTGCTTTCTACAACAACTATTACATCAGTGTTGTAGATTTTATTCCTCTTTTCTCTATGTGTTTTGGAGAAGAGTCTTGTTTATGTACTTCAAGTGGATTGCATTAATGTTTTTGAGAGGAGTTCGAATTTTCCACAGTGCTCATATTTTATGGTCGACGTTTCGAGTCTGAACCTAGACTCATCATTAGGACAGGACTTGTATTAATGTTGATTCTCTTTGAAGTTGGAGTATGGGGTCTTGGTGCAAGATGCCTTTGTTTTTTGAAAGTTTACATGTTTCACTGTAGGTTAACATGTATATGGATTGATAACTCTTGCAGAAGTTTGTTTCTTTGAAGGAGGAACTAACCATTCCATTTCTCAGCACTTTATGCACTCTTCTTTTCTAAACATTGAGCATAATGATAAGGGGTCATGCCACTAGAGCTGATCCAAGGAGATGTATCCCAGAAGGGGTGAACTCCTTTAACAATGGATGGTGTATTATTGATTGATGCATGCTTACATTCAGTGTTTTGATTTCATGTTTAACGTTTTTCATGAAATTAACGTAAGAAAACCCACATAAAAACTCATGTTTTTACTTGTTATTTTGGAGTACAAACCTCAAGCACATTTTCGTATTCTAATGAGGATCTTAGCATAGAAAACTAATATTCCACAATCAAATCAAGTTGGTATTAGAGAATTGTTGTGCTTTGTGCGAGGAGGAATTGAATGTTGTTTGCAAGTGAATTTGTTTTGAAGCTCAAGTGAGGAGAAGGTTTTGGAAAGGAGAGAAAGATTGTCACAATATCTACCACCAGTTCTACCTCAAGTTGCAAAAGAAGCTTCAAACAAATCATGTCGCAAGGAGGAGAGCCTGCAAGAATGTCAAAGGATGTGAAGCTTTTTAGAAAGGCTTTCTTATACATGGCAGAAATGGTGAAAGTCCTCTGTGAAGAGAGGAATACCAAATTGCAAAGTGAAAGCTCTAGAATTCCAAGAGGAGAATGTTCTCTAAGGAAAGAAGGTAACAAGAATGGTGATAAACCACCATCTTCTCCACAATCTTCATATTTTTATACAACTCTTTTGCAAGATTCTAGTGTAGAAATTCCCTCATAGAAGGAAGATGGAAAAGTTTGTACCTTTTGTCCACATGATGTGGAGGATGAGGTTCTACGAACACCCAAATTCAAGGAGTTGAAAGAAGAGAACCAAAGAGTCCAAGAGGACAGATCCAAAATCAAAGGAGAGTTTGACAACATCTTTGTACTCAATCAAAATATGTGGAAAATGGTATGCATTTACATGCTTCTTCTTTACATGAAAGTTTTGATGTAAATTCACTTGCAGCCTTTGAAAAACATAGTAAAGGCATTAGTTCCAATCTCTTGACCAAGATGGGTTACAAGGGAGGAGGCCTTGGAGTAAACCATCAAGGCATTAAAAATCCAATGGAGGAAAAGGAGAGGCCTAAATATGAAGGATTAGACTACATTGCAAAAGAAGAATGGTATTCTAGCGACAACTCATGGGTATCGTGTTCCTTTTGCCATAAGAGAGGACACGAGGAGGCAAGATGTTGGGATTTGCATCTAGAATTGGTACCCGCTTATTTCCTCAACTATAAGGAGGACTTGAAGTGCAAAACATCTCCAAATAGAGATGAAGAAGTTGAAGAAGAAACGAAGCCAAGTTCTTCTTGCCATACAAGTTCCTCACGCAAGAAGCGTAAGCCAAAGGACAACAAAAAGAGGTATAATCGTCTTGTTAATTCAAATGATTTTCATAATGGAAGACAACATGCTGATTGGAATAACATGTTGAGGAATGTGTTTCCATGCACCTTTTTCCTTTAATATAACCATTGTGTATATAAGTGCTATAAAAGGAAAGAAAGCATCAAGAAGATGTTTATGTCTAATGGAATTAAGACCGAAAAGAGAAAATCTCATCCAAGGTTAAAGACATGTGAGCCAAGAGAAGCTTAAAATAACTTTTACACTCACTACAATATCAATGGGCATTGGGTCGAGAAGTGTTGGAAATTGTTTCCAAAAATTCATCCTGGAAAGGGAAAGCAAATTATGCAAGCACCAGAAGAGGAAGCGAAGAAAGAAAAAGTGGCGCAAGATGCATCCATCCTTGAAGCAGCTCTAGAAGGAGAAAACGCTCAAATAGAGGGTTCATTTACCTGGTTAGGTAAGAAATGGGCAGGCTATTTTTCCAGCTGAAGTTTGTAAATCTTTGTTTTGCACTAGTTGCATATCCCCATAGTTGGGCAATTTGTAAAGTGATGCTTATAAACAAATAACTTATATGCAACAGTGTTTCCTTTGGCATTGTTATGTTAGTTTGGCTTGTTGATAGTCAATTTGAATGGAAAATTTGGGAGTCAAGTTTCTTCCATCTTGTAAAATGCATTTCCATTTGTAGTTTAAGAAAGCATTTTAAAATGGTTGTATGAGTAGTTGTAGCACATTTAGTATATTACAAATGTGTTAAGCACTCAATACAAGTATTCACTATGTGAAACTTGTTTGGTTCATTTGTTAGTCTTTTTGGGATCTTATCCTTCATAAGGATGTTGTAGAAGATCGTCATGGAAATTCTTCTTGGGAAGGATATTGTTGTGGATGGTCATATCAACATGGACAAGCCAAGAAGAACATTGAACATGATTTTTTTTTGCCAGGTTATATTTCAAGTTCAACCTATAAAAGAGCGAAGACAAGTATAAGTCAAGGCATTATAATCATCGATTCGACCAAGTTTGGAAAAGTGAAGGAATTGTACCTTCAAATGCTGAACAATTGAAAGTGAACTTTTGGGGACCAAAAGTTTTCAGTGGGAAAGAGTGATCAGGAGCTCAAAATTTGCCAAAAATTCAAACTTGTCAGAATGGTGTGGAACACGAACGACCGCGTAGATCTCGTCGTCTTAATTCTGGCGCAATTCATTTTGTGGAAAACCAATATCATATGCTCAAGATATTGCGTTCTGATCATTTTTCCAAACAAGCGAATTTAAAAAAAAAAAAAAAAAAGGATAACCCAATCAGTAGTCCATACTACTGACGTGGCCTTGACTGGGTAGGTGAGATGGAATTTTGACTTGGTCAAATCATTCTTCGGCGAATTGGGTGGTGTGAAGTGCCACCTTGTTATTGGTCCAAGTGGAAAGTATTGTGTGGTTCATGTGTTTTTTGTGGTGGCCAACCATGGGTTGACACGTGGCCCAGCCGAAGGCCGCCACGTGGTAGCTCGAGAGGCCACCAAAATGGTTGTATCGACCTAGCAGAGGTAGCGGGAGCTGAACCGCTAACTTCCCAACACACAACAAGACTCATTACCATTGCATCACACCCACAGTTCTTAACCGTTAGTGGTGGCGCATATATTTAAGTTGTAATGCCACGCGGATTAGGGGTTGGGCAGACTTAACCGCCCCCCATGTGAACACGGTCGACGTGACCACCAACTTAACCATCGATCGTCATAGTCTGACTGCCAGCCCTAATCGTCGAGGTCTCTTCCACATGTGAACACAGCTGGTGTGACCGCCAGCTTAATCACCCCGCCAACCGTCGTCGCCTGACTGCTAGCCCTAACTGCCAGGGTCTCTGCAATGTGATTGCTTTAAGCCTAAACCACTAACAGTTTACGTGACCACCGAAGGGAGGGGGCCAGCGCTAGGGACTATCCCCTGGGCACATGGTCCCCATATGACCATTCTTTTGGTTTTTAGGCATGTGCGGCTAAATTAACCGTCCAACAACTCCGCTTAGATTTCGACAGATTTGGTGGCCCGTTAGTGGAAAATGGGGCGAAATTGTAGGATGATGTTAGATTTTGTGTAATTTGTAGAACGAATAGTGGAAAAACTAGGAGAGGTCATAACTTCTCCAGTTTTCGACCAAATTGGGTGAAAAAAGGGGCTATGTAGCCATTTTTGGATATTATAGACTCATTGGAGCAGGGCTTAAGATTAAAGGAGAACTTCTAGATAGGCTTTTTGGAGGTTTAAGTCTATGGGTTTCATGGTCAACCAGAGAGTTAAATCATTTTGTGGAGGAGTTTGAAGATGGATATGAACTTGCAAGGGTTTTCCAGCCTCCATGTCCTTTCTGCAACAGTTATTACATCAATGTTGTAGCTTTTATTCCTCTTTTCTCTATGTGTTTTGGAGAAGAGACTTGTTTATGTACTTCAAGTGGATTGTAGTACTATTTATGCTCTTTAAATTTGGAGTATGGTGTCTTGGTGCAAGATGCCTTTGTTTGTTGAAAGTTTACATGTTTGACTGTAGGTTAACATGTACATGGAGTGATAACGCTTGCAGAAGTTTGTTTCTTTGAAGGAGAAATTAACCATTCTGATGAGCCGCAAAAATGGGTAACTATATAGGCTCATTTTGCCTCTTATTTCGACTTAATCCACCATTTTCATTAGTTTGTTGCATGTTTTTGAATATATTTATGCTAATAGAGTGAATTAGGTTAGCCACTTTGCCATGTAGTCTAATGAGTGCTTATTGCAGATTATTTGGACAATTTTGGACAAAGACAAGGAATTTATGAGCAAATGGCAGCCAAACTCGAGGAAAACATGGAAGAGTACTTGTAGGGAGGGTGTCTCCTTCATTAATGACCCCTTTCCTTGAATCCTCCATCAGCAACTTAGAGCACAAAGGCCCACATTGATGATTCCAAGGGGCAGCCAAGCAAGTCAAGTAAGACTGTTGTTTATCTTCAAGTCAAGTAAGACTGTTGTTTATCTTCAGTTCTAGGAATTCGAGTTCCTTGATTTTAGGAGGATTGTTGGGAGTCCCCATTTGCATAAATAAGAATGCTTCGAGCCTCAATAGGTTAGCCAGTTATTAATAGATTTTCGCACTTTTGTGCAGTACATTGGTCAACGTATTTTCGGGTTCTTTTTTAGAACAGTTTATGTGATGTAAATGTTATTTTTGATAATGAAGTTGAAATAGTTTTTGAGACAGCACTGATCTTTTTCAGAGGGCTAAAGCTCTTCGGTTAGGGCCAAACCCAAGCTTCCTAACACCTCCTTTGTGTACTTATATGTTTTTGCATCCATTCATGAGTTAATTTCTGTTGCATAGATTCATCTTCCTTTGTTAAGTTAGGTTGCCTTTGATGATTAGCATAGTTGTTTTTGTATCAGTTGTGCAAGTAGGTTGCTGTAGTGACAAAATAAGATTCAAAAAGGCCACAACAGGCCCTGATCCCTTTCTCCCTTTTTGGGACCATGATTGAGGTCAAGGCACTACTGTTGCCACCAAAAACACAGCTTTTGCTCTTTCATGCAACTGCTAGTGTGATAAATTTATTTGGAAAAGTTGATAGTAGCTTAGATTCACATGCTTAGATCATCTCCTGTTCATTTTCCATAGTTCTCTCACATGCTTTTCTGTTCATAAGGTATTGTTCAACATTTTTCTGTTTTTAGGTCAGAAATTAGGTTAAGCTAGATAAAACTTTGTTTTTAGTTCTTTCTTTGGTCAAGTTTTGATAAGTGAATGTGTATATCTCTTGCAGGACATCTCAGCTCACCATCCCTCCATGAAACAGCCAGCACCAGCTCACTTCTCCTATATTTCCCAACTCATTCACAGCATTTCACCAATCTGCCCTAATTTCTGCGTTTTCTTCCATAAAGCTGCTTTCTTGCCATTTGAGCAAATCCAACCATCACGTTCATCCCTCATCTGCCTTGACAAGTTTTAGACACCTCGAAACCTTCATCCAACCTTCATTTCCCTTTTCCCGTCATTCTTCCATCTTCAAAACCCTAAAAACAGCTTTCGGCCTCCTCCTGTGGAACCTTCCGTAGATCCCCTGCAGCCTCCTGTAGAATTTTCTGTGAGTGATTTTTCGAACTCTGATTGCAATGGAAGTCTTCAGAAGGGTACTAGGGGCTTTTTAGAACCTCTCCACACATTCTTCACCTTCTACAAAAGCCAATTCCATCTTCCTTTGCCACCAAATCTCTGCACAGTCACAACTCATCAAATCACAAGCATAGTAATCCCACAAAAAATACTCAAAAGTACAAAAAGATGATTTCTTCTCATTTCCCTTCAGAAGTAGCTTGAGTAAATGCAATTTACCTTTTTAGTAGTCAATGGCCCCCATTTCAGCAGCTTCCATCTCTTTTCTTGCAAAAGTAGGGTTAGTAGGTAAACTATGGTTTACTAGGGTTTGCAAGGGCTTGCTAGGGTTTGTGTTTCATTTCGGTTTTCATTCCCTTTCTGCAAGTAGAATAGCCCCTATAGAGTTAGTTTCCTTTCATCACAGTTAAAGCTTCTTCTGAGAACTCATAGAAGTTGGTTTAAGCTCCTAGCGAACTTGCGCCAACTGATCAAGTGACAGCCTGCAGTAAGAGCTAGTACTTGTGCATACAACACCGTCGCTTCCAAGTTTGTTACGAACTACCGGGTTGATAAAAGTAAAGAAAGAAGCCTCAAGAGTTGCAGCATTATTGCTGCAATATTGGAGACCGCCATTATTTTTGGCACCGTTGTCGAGGAAGCTTTAGAGTATTTTGTGATTACTGCTTTCTTCTATTTTCTAATGCAACATTATGCTAAGTAGTTTATTTCAGCAAAAGTAGGGTAGTTGTTTCATTTTAATTTTGCAATTTCAATTCTACAAAAGTAGATTAGGCATTTCCTGCTTTCATTTCAATTTTACAATTTCATTTCAGCAAGCATAGATTAGGCATTTCCTGCTTCCATTTCAATTCTACAATTTCCATTTCAGCAAATGTAGATTAGTCATTTCCTGCTTTCATTTCAATTCTGAAATTTCATTTCAATTCTGAAATTTCATTTCAGCATGCGTAGATTAGGCATTTCTTGATTTTCATTTCAATTCTACAATTTCCATTCTAGCAAAGTAGATTAGTCATTTCCTTGCTTTCATTTCAATTCTGCAATTTCATTTTAGCAAGTTCATTTTAGTTAGTTGCAATTTGTTGTTCAATCCATTTTAGTTTTGAAGGTACAAGCAAAAAAAAAACAAAACAAAATCACTTAATAAAGAGATTTCCTTTCATGCCTCATAGGAACAGAGACAATTCAGGAAAATTTCTACCCAACACCCCCACCACATCACTAAGTCACCCTTCTCTCTTCTTTGGTGGCAGTGATCCAGAAGAACCTATAGGTGAACCTCCAGA
>APFE030890023.1:0-11538 GCA_000404065.3 Pinus taeda | reverse complement strand
TTTTAATAAAATAAAACATATGCATTTTTTTTTGTAAGCTTGGTAGGACCTTTCATTCATTCATTTTGCAAAAAGCAGGTTACATCCATGAAAGACGTTCTATGGTCTCAACCTACCCAATGGAAAACCAAGTATGTTGGCCATCAGACCGCATTACAAGCCATCCAAAATCTGAGAATCTTAAGTCTATCACACAAAGCCTTATAGGAATGTGCATCCATAAACCAGTTCACCCTTAACATGCTAACATAAGTACTGCTAATCGACATATACATCATCAAAATAAACAAAAAGAATTGCTTGCTACTACTCATTTGTGGACTCCACCAGAGTTGGGTCCTTAGCACTAGAACTTGGTGATTTTGATTGAGGAAGGCACAAAATGTGCTTCTCAATACGACCAAGGAGAAAATTCTACTACTGAAGTTGAATTGGACAAGTTGAAATTATTTCTGAATTTCCTAGAAACCAGGGTTAGATTTAATGGAACCTATAGAATTCATAATAGATCGGGCCATAATACTCTTCATCATCCATTAAAGATGCATTGTCTGTTTATACTAAGTGATCCTACCTTGGGTGTGGCTAGGATCAGGAACCAGTAAACGCTAATCCTCCAACTGCACTTCATTCTTAGCCCGCTGGTTGAGGTCTGCCTCCCATGCTGCAATCAACTTCTTTACCTAAGTAGGAGTACCTATATTATAAATGTGGGTTGCTACATTGATATGTTAGGCATCATATTTTCTACCACTCTGTCTCAGTGGATGCGACGAGGAGGAGCCCCATCCACCTCTATTCCCAACCTTTCGACTGTGACCCTGAACCCCAATTCCCAACGGACCAACACCCAGGGATGGTCGAGCCATAACTATCAACCACCACTTAACCAAAGTATACATGTTCACTCAAACTGACCAAGCCACCAACTAGGAAAAGACCAGTGACATGTAGGATGAGTGGAACCCCAAACTAATTAGACCTTACACATATACAGATGAAAAGAGAAAGAAGCAAATTACATTAAGCCTGGGCCATGCAAGAGAATAACAGGTCGAGAGGGCCAACCACCAACGTTGCTTGTTTCTAATCACCAACACCTCGTGCTCATACATTGTAGATTTTTATTGTAGATTCAAATTGTAGATTGTGATATGCTAAAATAATTGACTTTACTCTACTCATCAGCAGAAACACAAATTGATTGATGAAATCACGAAGCAGAAAAGGAAAAATTTCAATCACACATAACACAATAATTTTCTGGGGAAAGCCTCAGCGAAAAAACCTCTACTATTTGTATATTGAATTAACCAGAAGATCTGAGAAGAAAATACAATGCGTGTTCAACTCGAACAATCTTTGCAAAAGTACAATCTCACTCATTGCTTCACAAACCAACTCAAGCCAATACTTAGCCAAATATGTTGCCTGCCAAGGCCCTACTTCCTTGCGTTGTTCCTTTGGGAATCAACCCATATTTAATTGGGAAATTCCTCACTCATAATTGTGCATTCCATCCATAGGCCTTCCTCTAATTGCATGCACCATCGATTTAATTTAGATGATTTTACAACTGATAGTACACTATCCTTGAACTCTAATCTCAACTGGGTATTCCTCTGAATTGACATGCATGACTTATTTATGAGTGAAATATCAGTTATCTGATTGATCACTGCATGTGAATTAAATCCAAATTAATTCACTTGACCTCTCACTAGTTCCTCCAACAATTAGAACTAGTTTAACTCAATTTAACTCAGTTAAAATGAATTAAATAATTACAACTAAATAAGAACTCAACCTGGGCCCCTAACATTTAGGGATCACTCTACATGACTCTAGATAGTCTCCCAACTCGAATTTATTGAGCCAACTAATTCAACTTAACTTAGTTAACTGTTCCAAGCTACTATGAGAATAGAATTACAATTTAATTCAAGCACAAATTAAATTACGATTTTCTTGTTGCTATTTTTAGCATTTCTTGTTTCTATTTTCAACACTCCCTCTCAACAAGAAAGGAGTTCAACTCTATCCCGATCTGATACCTTTGGAATGTTCTACATGCAACACTTATCACTACTGTTGTTGTTACTGCAACATCTGCAACCAAAAAGCATCCAAACAAAATAAATTGAATCAAGTGTGTTTGCAACTATCTATTGGGAAAATTGTGTTGCTACTGACTCTGCTCCTGAGCCTCTTGCTCTGTTGTCAACACTACCCTGAACTCCTTATTATTTGACTAATATTGATCCTCCTGCTATTGATACTATGGGCCCCCATAGCAAGGGAATGATCAATGAGACAAACACACCTCAATGGACCCTGCCCAAATTTCTGAAACTCTTGGACTAAGGTTTCATATCACCCCACCTCTCACCTGGAAGAATGGATGCATGTGCTTCCTCTGTCCACTTGGCTCAAAATTCCCCCCTACTCGAGGTCTCTGCTTGAGTGGATCTCTCCACTTGGTCTCCTCTCTGCGTTTCCAATTGTGGTTGGTCCACAACTTGCTGAGTATGCTTCTGAGGCTGCATGTTGAGAGGTAATTCATGCTCGCTCTCAACCACCAAGTCTCTAACCTTTGCCTTGTTCCTCAAGGCTTTTCATGAATCTTGTACTTCAAGTGCATATAGGTTCTTGACTCACACATCGATCCATTTCACCTGTCCCATGGCGATGTATCTAAGGAAAACCTTTCCTTTGTTAAATATCACATTGTAGCCACGATCTCCCAATATTGTGACATAAACAAGATTCTTTTTTAGTCCTAGAAAATACATCACATCCGTGAGTCTAAAAGGGGATCCAGATTCCCACTGAAAAGTAACAATATTGATGTCGGTCATGCCATACCTCCCATCATCTCCAAAATTTATGAGTTGCTTGAGGTCTTTCTCCTCCAAGTCACTGAAGATATCTCTATTCCCCATATATGGAATGAGGCACTGCTATCGAGATACCACATGTTTCCCATTACAATTCTTTCCATGCATGCAATGAGAGTGAAATCAAGTTTGAATTGTGAAGCTACACCTTCACTTGCTATTGCAAATGCATGCTCCTTCTTGCTTGCTTTCGTCTATGGGCATTTCGTGGCATAGTGCTCGAACTCGTGACAGTGAAAACACTTGATGTTCAACAAGTCCTTCTTCTTGTCACCCTCTTCACCTTGGGACTTATTTCCCTTGGCTTTATTTTCTTTGTTGACTAGTGCAAAGTCCTCTTCCACTTCTTTATATGAGGGTCCATCTCTGGTGTTCTGCCAAATCTCTTCTTGTACCAAGTCCGACCACAATCGCTCCCACTATGGTAGCTTTTCCCTCCCATTAACTGAGTCATGATAGAAGTGCCAAACCTTGGGAAGTCCTAGAAGTGATAGGCTCACCAAATCATCTTCTACAACAGTAACCCCGACACTTCCAAGCTCATCCTGACATTGGGTGAACTTGGTCAAGTACTTCGTAATTGAGTGCCCCTTCTCCATCTTGATCTTTCTGAGTTTGTCCTTTAGTGCCAAATTCCTGTGTTCATTGTTTTTTTGAACAGGTCCACCAATGCCTTCCACATTTCAGATGGATTTTCCTTACCATGGAGATTTGAGACAATATAATCTCGAACTCTTTTTAGGATAATCCTTCTCGCCTTTGCCATACACTTTCTCCATTATGCCGAATCTTTAGCATCAAATGTTGGAGGCTTTAGGATATCATGATCTATGAATTCATTATGCATGTTGTCTTCCAACACTGCCTCCATCCTATCCTTCCAAGAAATGTAATTCGAGTTGCCCTCAACGGCGTCCTCAAGTCTCAAATCACAAAACGACATCTTGTTGGCTCTCAAGTATGAAATTGTAATTCGATTTCACCTGCACAACAAAATCGTATTCTCCTCTTCTATAGTGATTTTATCTCTGATACCATGTATATTTTTATTTTAGATTCAAACTACAGATTGTGATATGCTAAAGCAATTGCCATGAACCTACTCTAATCATAAGTAGAAACAAAAATTCATCGATGAAATCATGAAGCAGAAAAGGACGAATTTCAATCACACATAACAAAATAATTTTATGGGGAAAGCCTCAGTCAAAGACCCCTGATATCTGTATATTGCATCAACCAAAAGATCCAAGAAGAAAATGCAATGCTTGTTCAACCCGAATAGTTTATGCACAAGTACAATCTCACTCGTTGCTTCACAAACAAGCTCAAGCCAATACCTAGCCAAATTTGTTGCCTTCCAACCCCATACTTCCTTGCATTGTTCCTTTGGGAATTGGCCATATTTAATTTGTAAATTCCTCACTCGTAACTGCACAATCCATCCATAGGCTTTCCTCTAATTGCATGCACCATTGGTTGAATTTAGATGATTTTACAACTAATAGTACATTGTCCATGAACTCTAATCTCAACTGGGTCTTCCTCATAACTAAAATGCATGATTTATTTATGAGTGAATTATTAGTTATCTGATTGATCAGTGCATGTGAATTAAATCTAATTTAATTCACTTGACCTCTCACTAGTTCCTCCAATAGTTAGAGCTAGTTTAATTGAATTTAACTCAGTTAAACTGAATTAAATAATTACAACTCAATAAGAACTCAACCTGGGCCGCTAAAATTTAGGGATCACTCTACATGATTCTAGATAGGCTCCCAAATCGAATTTACTGAGCCAACTAAGTCAACTTAACTTAGTCAACTGTTACTATTACAAATTGTTGCGAATAGAATTACATTTTAATTCCTAATTTAATTCACAAACAAATTAAATTAGGATTTTCTTGTTGCTATATTTAACATTTCTTGTTGCTATTTTCAACAGACATATTGCGTGACAGCAAAAAACCAGGGATGGCTTGTCTCCACAGAAGGGAGATTCTACAGAACAACTCCTCAAGCCAATTCCCATAGATAGACACACCAGAACAATATAAAACCAGAAACTACAAGATAAAAGAGACTTTGTAACAACCCTGGTGAAAATTTCATGTAATAAAAGTTAATAAAGGAAAAATAAGACCACGGTTAAGGGACACTTATTCCAAGCTGAATGTTGGGCAAAGATATCCTAGTGGGCATCACTAGATGTGTGTTTTGGCTAAGGAAAATTGGAAAAGTCTAAGGCAAAGGCATTAAAAGGAGAAAAATATTTTTGGCACATTTATTTATGAAAATAAAGGACATTAGGAGAAAATTAAGGTGAAAGGTCATAGGTTGCATGTGAGGAGGAAATTGAAGGAAAATAATGGAAAATTAAGAAAATAGAGGCCTCATTAATAAAAAGGCTTCTAAGAAATAGTTGGTAACCTTTTGTCAATTCAAGTTTGAAGCCATCTCATTATTCTCTCTCTCTCTCACTGTTGGTCACTTAGAGTTTTCTTGGAGCACTCTAGCATTGGAGCAAGGAAGGAAAAGCAAGCAAAGTGAAAGGAATGAAAGAAAGGATCAAGGAAGGAAAATCGTGATCAAGCAGCTTCAACAGGAATACTCACAGGTAACCTTTTACATGTGTGATTTCTTAGCTGGTTTGGACATGCATGGATTTGAATGTTGGTGTATGGTTCTCTTGTTGTTGGTGGCATGGTTTTGTCGGGTTATGATAGTGGTTTTCAGCCTAGCCTTGCCTTTTTCCAAATGCCATGGTATGTTGGGATTTTTATATGGGTTTTAAGCTTTGGTTTGTTGGATGGATTTCAGAATCTGGGGTGGAGGTGGTCTCAAGTTTCATTCCCAAAGGCCTAGGAATCCCTTGACCGATTTTGGCGGGATACGCGGTAAATCTTGAGGGAGAAGTCTCGATTTAAGCCTAGTGATCCAGGTTTGGATTGCAGTAAAGCCTGAGAGACTGGTCTCGGTTGAGGGCCTAGTGGTTCGGGATTGGATTGTGGTAAATCCTAATAGACAAGGAGACGAAAAATTCCTCAAGGATATTGATGGATTCTAGATGGCATTCCAAATTGGGTTCGGTTGCGATTGGAGCATAGGTTTTGGTGTGATCAAAGTTTGATGAGGGTGGAGATTTTTTAACCTCTGGATTCCCTTGGTTGTTCTTGGATTGGTTGTTTTATGAGATCCCACATGCATGCTTGGAATATGGCACAAGGGTGACTGGATGAAAGAGATATCTGGTTCAACCATGTCTATGGTTGGGTGGTACGTGGAAGTCCCGAACCTGGTCGGATTTTCCTATGATTAATAAAAACTAAGTTCTCTTACCTTTGCACTGGTTTATATGTGGATTTAATGGTTGTCATATCTCTAATATTCATATGGTTTTATGTTGGTTATAAGCATGGTTATATGGTTGGTTCATGTCATAGTTATTTCATGTATTTAGTTGTAATTGTTAAATGGATGGATGCAAGACCTAATTGATGATATAATAGTTCAATGGATAAGGTGGTGATCCTTCTTGTTATGTTTCATAAGTTCTTTTAGCCATTTATGCATTGGCTTGTATCCTAGACCTATAGGTTGCATTGATGCCAAGTGTTTGACATAATTTTAGTCCTAGTTGGGGATGCTCAGGCCTATTCCTGAGGTTGATTTTTGAATTGTTTATCTTGTCATCATGTCTTTGATGGATTCTAAAGGTTATAACAAGTTATGTGCAGAGGCCGAGATTTTGGGCTAAAAAAGTGGCTCAAATCTTAGGGATGCTGGCACAAATCTGCTGAAAAGAGTCCAGGGATGCTCGTACATAGGCTTGTGAGCGCAACTTTTCCTTCTAGACATCATCATGCCTATAGCATGAGAGCGACCAGGGATTAAAAGGCTTAAAACATCAATGGAACTCAGGGACATAATGTCTGAGTGGCTAACATGTCTCCTGAGGGTGTTGTTGTTGATGCGGATAGGTTTTTTTGATATGTTTCGTCGATTCCATTTCCTTAAGGTCACCAAGGAAGTTGAATCCCTTAGAGTGACCTCTCTCATCACATGTTTACCCTGGTTGGTCGGTTTCTTGCATGGACCTAGGAGGAGGGCGTGTTACAGATTGGTATCAGAGCAGGTTGCACTCTCTTTGGGTCATATCTGATACCACAAATTGGTATCAGAGCATGGTTGCGCTCTCCTTGGGTGAATTTGTTGGCCATGCATGCATGTTAGTTGCATGTGTGTCTCTTACACTTTCATTCCATGTGCTTGTTGCATTGCATCATGTTGATCATGATTGTAGTAAGGTTGTCATGAGGAACTTGATGTTGATTTTGTGGAATGCATCATCAGAAGTATATGACTAGTTATATGATTATATGCAGCTTGATTACATCCTTGTATGTTAGGTTTCATTCTTGGTTGTTTGATCACATATATCAGTCTTGTACGTTGGTTACAAGAATTGATCGCTTATGCTCAACTACATGCGTTCATATGTATGTGTAGTTGATTAGGAATTGCTTATGCATGTGGATAGTTGCGTGTGGCAATGTGTACAATGGAGTAATGGTTTTTGTCATGTATGAGGTCATTGCATGCACTGTTGCTATGGCCTTGCATTGATGACTGGACCCTAACTAGAATGATGTTTATGCGTTGATACACTTATTCAATATACGTCTATATGTTGTTATGATTATGTTATACATGTATCACGCTGATTTGATGATCTTGTAGACAAGGTATCCTCCCCGAATTATGCTAAGGTACATTGGTTTATTTTGATTTGGTTTAGCTTACATAGTATGCCTTGCAGGAAAGAGATCAGATGGCTAGCAAGGTGGTAGACTACTTAGAATCTCCCTATTCGTTAGATGAGCAACGCGGTGTGGGACAATCTAAAGATTTGGCAGACACATTAAGAAGCTTGAAGGAAGAAAAAAGGAGTTGCAAAGAAGACAATGACAAAATCATGCAGGCACAAGAGAAATAAGTAGAGGTGAACGTGATACTACTTTAGAGTTTGTCAGAATTGCAATGACAGGGACCACTTCAGATCAACCATGGACATGAGGATAGAACTAATGGGTCATATGGAAGTAGGTCTCCTAGTAGAAACAGGTTGGATAGATCTAACATGGTAATAGATGGAAGGTTGTTGGACACTCCAGATAGGAGAGGTGGTCGACACAGGTATTATTCTAGTTCTGGTTCTGACAGGCATCATGATCATCATCGTTATCATCCTTACAGGAGGAGTGATAGGGGATACTTTTTGGATTAGGTTAAGAAAGTGAAGCCACCTAACTTTGATGAAGAGATGAAAAAATTATAGGATGTAGAGGCATGGTTGCTTGGTGTGAATAAATTATTCTGATTGCATGATTATTCAGAAAACATGAAAGAAAAGATAGCCACTTTCAGTCTCAAAGGTAAAGCAGATATTTGGGAATGTCAAAGGTATACATGAGGAGGATTTGACTTGGCATGCATTTGAAAGGCTCTTCAAGAAGAAGTACTTGTTGGAGAGGTACTATGATGACAGGGCTAAGGAGTTTTATGAGTTGCGCATGTATTCTATGACAGTTGAGGACTATACGAGCAGGTTTTTGGAGATGTTGAGATATGTGTCATACCTCAGGAAGGAGAAGGCCAAATTTCAATGATTTTTCAATGGATTTCTAGTAGCATATAGAGACTAGATTGAGTTTGATGAGCCTAGATTGTTGGAGGAGGCCATAAAAAAATTGAAGCATTATTATGAGCAGTCAAAGCGCAAAGTTGAGCCTAAGCATGATTTGAAAAGAAATGAGAAAGCTAAAGGAAAATGGCCACCAAAGAGAGGAAGACCTCAAGATGCAAGTGAGAAAGAAAATGTAGTTCCTTACAAGAGGTTCAATACAATTGAGAAGGGATGTGGAAAGCAGCAAGCTAGAGGCGGTGGTTGGGAACCATTGCAGTGTTGGATATGTGGTGAGGATCATCGTAAGAGGGATTGTCCACAGTATCAGAGTGGCAGTAGACCCCAAATTGACAATGAGCAGGAGACACATATAGTTGGTGATGTTGGTTATAGCATTCCTCTGATATATGCAGTTGTGGACAAAGGCAGGCGGATCATCAAGCATCTATCATTGAGATGGATGATACGCTTTGTGATCGAGTTGTTTCTATTTAAATTGATCATGGATCTAAATATAGTTATATTAATCCTGAACTGGTGGATAAGTGTGGTTTCAAAAAAGAAGTGCATGCAAAATCTTGGTTGGTACATTTGGCTATAAGTACGAAGAAGAGAGTTCACCATTGGGTGAGAGCTTGTGCAATTGATTTAAATGGTATGCCTACGCCATCACATTTGAATTTACTGCCATTAGGACCATACAATATGATTTTGGGTATGGATTGGCTATACCTTCACAGAACCAAGGTGGATTTCTTCGACAAGGCCATTGTGTGTGTGGATGATAGTGGAGAAAAGAGGACTTTGAAGGGAAAGAAGAAGCCTACATCAGTGAGGATGGCTACCGCTATGCAAGCTAATCGTAGTTGCATAAAAGGTTGTGTGATGTTTGCAATACACATTTCTAGTGACAAGGATAAGGAGGTTGAGGATGTCGATGTGTTGAACAAGTACCCAGTTTTGCAACAGTTTCAGGATGTATTCCCGGAGGATATTACAAAGTTTCCACCTGAAAAGGAGGTAGAATTTTCTATTGAGTTGGTGCCTGGTGAAGCTCCAACATCAAAGGCACCTTACCGGATTATCATACCTGAGTTGGTATAGTTAAAGTTGCAGCTGAAAAAGATGCTTGACAAGGGATACATTAGGTCGAGTGTATCACCTTGGGGCGCACCAGTGTTGTTCGTTAAGAAGAATGATGGTACTCTCAGATTGTGAATTGATTAAATGCAGCTAAACAAAGTAACGATCAAGAACAAGTACCCATTACTAAGGATTGATGATATATTTGATTAGTTGAATGAAGCAACAATGTTCTCTAAGATGGACTAGAGATTGGGATACCATCAGGTATGCATTAGGGAATAGGATATCTTTATGACTAGGTATGGGAATTATGAGTTTGTTATTGTTCTATTGGGTCTGATTAATTCTCCATCTACATTTATGTGTTTGATGAATAGTGTGTTGCATCCTTATTTGGACAAGTTTGTTATTGTATTCATTGATAACATACTGGTATATTCTAAGAATGAGGAAGAACATATTGAGCATTTAGCAACAGTGTTGAGATTTCTAAGAGAGCATCAATTGTATGTTAAAATTAGCAAGTGTATCTTCTTTCAAACTAAGGTACATTACTTGGGGCACATTGTCTCCAAGGACAACATAGCAGTAGGTCTAGAAAAGATAAGGGCTATCATGGAGTGGGAAACTCCTAAGAATGTGGATGAGGTGAGATCATTTATGGGATTGACAGGTTACTACAATTGGTTCATCAAGAACTTCTCATGCATTGAATGTCCTATTACATCATTGCAGAGGAAAGGTAAGAAGTTTGAATGGACAAGAATGTGAGGCTAGTTTTGAGAAGCTTAAGCAGTTGTTGACACATGCACCAGTGCTAAAGATTATGGATCCAGACAAGGAGTTTGTAGTGTGTATAGATGCTTGCAAGAGAGGACTTAGTGGATTTCTCATGTAAGAAGGACAAGTAGTGTCCTATAAGTCAAGAAAATTGAATGAGAATGAGCAAAACATAACCAAAAGGATAACGTTGAAGGGACGGAGTTACAAGATAGGATCTTGCAGGTAGGAAAATGGGATGACAAATACATGGAATCATTCATAGGTTACAGCAGAGCATGGGTAGAGGTACAGGTGATTGGGATGCAGACTATCATCTCACAATAAATGGTTTGGTGAAGTTTAGAGACATGATCTATATGTCGAACTGCAGTGAGCCCACGAAGCTTATCTTGAGGGAGTTTCACACCAAGCCATACTCAGGTCATCCAAGATATCAGAAGACGTTGATGGCGGTGAAGAAGTTCTACCATTAGTTGAATTTGAAGAAGGAAATGTTGAAAAATGTGCAACAATAAATGTTAAATTTAGAATGCGCTAAAAACAGACCTGCTAAAAATAACATGTCTAAAAATAGAAGTTTGGCCAGTGAGGTCATTGGCCACATTGCGCGAGAGGTGAAACTGCTAAAAATAGCATTTTTGGGTCCCTTCCTATTTATAGCAATCCCTAGTCTATCTATAGGAAGTAAAATTAATTTTGGTCTTACCAACAGTTTGGAATATTAATTAATTAATTCTCCATGAGTTAATTAGTTAAGAAAAAGGAGACTTGAAGTCTTTGTGAGAACATGCAATTATTTCTCCACTGATTGGGGAATGTGTCCTTAATTTCCTCCACTGGTTGAGGGAATAAGTATGAGTTCTATAATGAGAGAATCAGTTGACTTAGTTCTAACTAGTCAAGTCCAGTTAGATTATTTTAACAAGTTGTTAAAATAATAAAATATAGTTTGTTAATGCTTGCATGCATGTGACAACTATTATTTTAGATAACTGAGGATTACTCATGGATAACTGTTGCATGTCAGTTCTGTCAGAGACCTAGATGAGATTAGATGTAGGACAGTGTACTATTAAATGCT
>APFE030890022.1:0-20943 GCA_000404065.3 Pinus taeda | reverse complement strand
AGCAGTTTTTCGGGTCCTGAACTTCCGGAGCCGTTTTGAGGCCCTAAACGACGTTTTTTGGGATCCCAGGGGCAACACGGGTCCATGGAACATGGACCGGTGTTGCTGTTCCAACAATGATAGTGCTTGAATAGATCTTTCTAATGAGCTATTGTACGCGTCAAACGAAGATCATATGCTAAAGTTACGACCCCGGGAAGTTGATGTACCAACTTACCCCCCAAACGGGGCCCACAGTTTGGCGTTTCATCTCCTAGGGTTAGGTTTTGGAATGTTAAGGGTTTTTCATTGTTTCTCAACAATAAATAGGCCTTCGAGCCTCATTGTAAGTCAGTTCAGAGGCATGTAGCCCACACATCTCTTCTCAGAGATAGCTACCATCGCCCCAGCTAGTTTATTTCCATTTCTGATTGTAAGCATATTTCAGTATTTTCCATTAATGAAATGAAGTATTATTTCCGCTGCATATTTGTGTATATGGTTATCTCTGTAATTTGTTGCGTTCCAGTTTAAATCCGGATCATAAACTTATTTAATTTTTGTAGAATTGAACAAAGAAAAATAGACAACAAACAACATCACAAGAAGTGCTGGAAATTGCATCCGCAACTTCATCATAAGAAGGGTAAACAAGACATGCAAGCACCTGAAGAGGAAGCGACAAAGGAAAAAGTGGCACAAGTTACGACCATCCATGAAGCGACTGAATAAGAAGAACAAGTTCAAGTAGAGGGTTCTTTCACCTGGTTAGGTAATAAATGGACGGACTACTTGTCGAGTAGAATATTATAAATATCTTTGTAAATCACATGTCATTTGCCCCACAGTTGGGAATTTTGCAAAGTGATGCATGTATAAATCACTATTTTGCAACATATTGTTTCTTTTAATTGTAGATAAGTCAAATAAAGTATGGGGAATTTCTGTAATGAGTTTGAATTTTGTCTATAAGACTTTTGGAGACCAAAGTCCTTTTTTGGGGAGGTGTGATCCAAATGGATCCTAAAAGGCTCAAAATGAAAAGTTGTCGGATATGTGTGGAACATGAACGACTACATAGTGCTCGTCGTCCTGAATTTGGCGCAACTCGATTCACGTGAAACAAACTCCATATGCTCCCATAAACACGTTTTGTCCATTTTCTCAGATAGGAAAATATGGCAAAAAAATGCAGCACTGCGTATTTAGCATTCCGTACTACTAATGTGGCCTGCTAACTGGGCATGGTTGACTTGGTTGACTGGTTTGACGAACCAATTGGGTCGTGCCACTTGGCAGGATTTTATTGGTTTGGTTGGTGCTGACATGACAATGTTTTATTGGTGTCATGGTGGCCAACCACATGCTGCCACATGGCCCAACCGGAGGCTACCATGTGGCAGCATGGGAGGCCACCAAAAAATTGTGTAAGGGCCGGGCGAACTGGGAGGTGGTCAAACACCATACCTTCGTTCAACAAGCACCACCGTATACTACTACACCAACAAGTTTCTCACTAAACCATTGATTGAATGCCATATTTAAAGATTATATGGCAGTCATTTGGTGAAAAGCGGGGCTAGGGCTAGCCCAGGCCCCAGTCACCACGCACAAACAGACGAGGGGTGGGACTAGGGGTCAGGCTAGCCCCGACATTCCCCCAACCATACCCATAATATGTTACCCCCGATGGCGGACATGTGAACACCCCGACGGTGGCCCATTAGTTAACCTCGCGGGTAATGGTTTGGCTGCGAAGTGTAAAGTGCCGACCCTGTGGGCGTATAGCGAACATGAGACCATGGGAAGTGGAGTGGGGGCCTAGTCGATGGGGGCGGGTTGTTGGCCTTAGCCTTGGGCATGTGGCTTCCACATGACCCAAAAATTTCAGAGTTAAGGCCTCAGTGGCCAAATTAGTGCGCCCACTAAATGCACCTGCCATCCGCCAAAATGGCGCTCGGTTAGCACAATTTGGGGCGAAAATTGTAGGACACGTATCAGATTTTGGGGAATTTGTAGAGCGAATAGCAAACAAGCTAGGGAAACTCATAACTTGTTGAGTTTTTGGTCTTTTCAGGAGCAGAAAGAAGCTAAACAGGCATTTTTGGGTCTTCTGAAGCTAATGGAATAGGTTTTATAGCCACTGGAGTGCTTATGAAGAGACTTTTTGCAGGTTTCAGTCTATGGGTGCTAGGATCAATTAGTGGGTTGAATCAGTTTTTGAAGGCTTTTGAAAATGGAGAGGACCTTATAGGGGTTTTCTAGCCTTCATATGTTTTCTGCAACAGTCGTGACATCTATGGTGTAGCTCATGTTTCTCTTTTCTCATTAAGTCTTGTTGAGGAAATTTATCTTTTAGTACTTCAAGTGAATTGTTGTACTTGTTACACTCATAGTTAGATGGAGTATGGGGCCTTGATTTGAGAGCCCTTTTCTTGTTGATTGTTTCATGACTAAATGTAGGTTTTCATGTTTTTAGAGTGAGAGTTATTTGCAAGAGAATGTTTCCTTGAAGGGGAAACTAGCCACTCTTTATGTCAGCACACTTTATGTACTCTTTATCACTGAAGTCTTTTGAGCATAATGAGATTGGGTCAAGCCATTAAGCTAGACCAAGTAGATGTAGCCCTAGAGGGGTGAAATTCTTCATCATGTGTTGTTGTATTACTATTTATGGTGATGTTTTGTCTGTTGTTATGCCGATGTTTAGTGTTTTAATCCATGTTTTAAGCTTATGAATTACATATAAAGACATAAAAATCCATTGTTAACTTGCAATTTACCTCATAATCCTCAAGCACTTTGTTTATATATGGAATTGGAATTTAGCACAACAAACACTAACTTTCCCATTCAGATCAGAAAGCCACATGGAGATCCTGAGGCTGGAGGGAGAACCTTTACTGAATAAGTGGAATGACTTCAAAACCCTCATAAAGTCAAAATTTTACCCTAATGGGTATGTAGAGGAGAAGTGGATCCAGTGGCACTACTTCAGGCAAAAGGAAGGGTAGACCTAACATGAGTACACCACAAAGTTCAAACATGGCCATAATGCTAGGTATCTCCCCAAATAACCTAGATGTCCTCCTCAAATATATGAGGGTATACATAACCATATACGAAAGCAAGTGATGAAGTTTAAGCTTGGATTAGTGGATGAGGCTCGTGTATAAGCACAATACCTATAGAACATAGACCTGAAGAAAGGGAAATCAAGTGGATCCAAGCAGAATGAGCAACAAGATGCTTCTAAAGAGGGGAAGAAGAAGTGGAAATGGGGAAAATATAAAAGGACATAAACTATCTCAACGACCACTACAACATTGACACCATATAGAGGAGAAGTGTTGGAAGTTGCATCCAGAGCTTAACCTAATGAAAAGAAAGAAAGACAATAAAAAGAAGAACCTCATGGCCATCGATTTGAGCAACCGAGTTGAAAACACTTCATACGTGGATAAGAAGATTTTCTATATGTTAGTGTAGAAGGAGGTGAATTTGAGTAGCCTTTGGCAACAAGAAGATAAAGAATTGACCAAACTCTCACACGTAAAGATACATGTCAAGAAGACAAAGATTGATACTCTCTTTGACTCAAGATCATAGGGGAATCTCATTGTAGCAGAGCTGGACAATAAATTGGGATTGGAAGTTCGTGATCATCCAACCCCATATCCAATGGGATGAGTAAATAAGGGTGCAGAGTTAAAGGCAACAAAACTATGCAAAATTATATTTGATATTAGTGTTGATTTTATTGATGAAGTAGAGCTAGATGTGGTTCCCCTTAATTTATGGGGAGTGGTGTTTCGAAGTCCCTAGCCAAATAATATCGATTGGTCAAGGATGGAAAACCGTTTACCATCAACATGCACAAAGGCAAGTCAAAATTTTCACTCATAAGTGCCAACCAAGCCAATAAATTGATAAGTTCCAACAAGAAGTATGTTTTATTGATTTTAAGAGAAATTCAATCTATAGAAGAGTATGTAAGAGGTAAGGCATCCCTGGAATTATAAAATAGAAACAACAATTGGAAGTGTTGATATAAGTGTATAGGTATGTGCTCTAGGAGCTTAAAGGGTTTCCACCCAAGAGGGAAGTGGAGCATGATATCTAGCTATTGTCAGACTCCCCATTGACAAATATTAGGTTGCATAATCGGTCTATTAAAAAATCAAGTGAGGTGAAGAAATAGTTATAACAACTCTTGGAACATGGTGTCATTCGACCAAGTACATCACCATATGGGTCATCCATCATCATTGTGCCAAAAAAGGATGGAACTTGGCATATGTGTATGGATTACAGGGCATTGAATAAAATCAAGCTCAAGAATAGGTACCCCCTTCCTATGATAGATGATCTATTGGATCAGTTGCAGTGAATGAATTACTTAACCAAGTTGGACTTTTGTATATCACCAGGTTCAAGTCAAAGAAGAAGACATCTAGAAAAACACCTTCAAAACCAAGCAGGGTTTGTAGGAGTGGTTAATCGTGTCATACGAACTATGTAATGCACCAACTACATTTATGAGGTTAATGAATGATATACTGCACCCTTTTATAGATTTGTTTGTTATTGTCTATTTGAATGATATATTGGTATACAATGCTACATGGGAGGAGCACATCTCACATTTGATGCAAGTGTTGGAGACATTAAAGAAGCACCAACAGCTAGCAAATCTTAAGAAGCTAGAGTTTACAAAGTAGTATTTGGTATATCTAGGGTATGTGATAGGTGGAGGGGAGTTGAAGATAGATATTGTCAAGATGGAGGCCATTATGAAATGGTTGATGCCTACTAATGTTTTAGGGTTAGGAGTTTTTTAGGGGAAACATAGTGCTTGAGGAAGTTCATAACCTCATTTTAAGTGGTAGCAATGCCACTTCATGCCATACCAGAAAGTGGCAAGAGTTTATAGTGGGAAAAGGGTCAGCAAAGTGCCTTTGAGGAGCTAAAGAAGAAGATTAGTAAAGCACTAGTTCTGACACTACTTGCAACAACCCTTCAAAGTGGTGACATATTGATATGAAATTATAAATTGAAGGCTTCCTGAAAACGTTTGCAAGTTAGTTTATGTCTTATGGGCAATGGATCGAAATTGCAAAAGCGCATATACTTATTAAACTTAGTTAAGTTTTGCAGAATTGAACAGAGAAAAATAGACAATAAACAACATCACAATAAGTGTTGTAAATTGCATCTGCAACTTCATCCTAAGAAGGGCAAGCAAGACATGCAAGCACCTGAAGAGGAAGCGACAAAGGGAAAAGTGGCGCAAGTTGCGACCATCCATGAAGCAACTCAAGAAGAAGAAGAAGTTCAAGTAGAGGGTTCATTCACTTGGTTGGATAATAAATGGATGGACTACTTGTCTAGTTGAATATTATAAATATCTTTGTAAAGCACATGTCATTTTTCCCATAGTTGGGCATTTTGCAAAGTGATGCATGTATAAATCATTATTTTGCAACATATTGTTTCTTTTGACTATAGATAAGTCAAATAAAGTTTGGGGAATTTCTGTAATGAGTCTGAATTCTATCTATGAAACTTTTGGAGACCAAATGTCCTTTTTGTCAGGAGGTGTGATCTAAATGGATCCTAAAAGGCTAAAAATGAAAAGTTGTCTGACCAGTGTGGAATCTGAACGATCGCGTAGTGCTCATCGTCCTAAATTCAGTGCAACTTGTTTCACATGAAACACACTCCGTATGCTCCCATAAACGCGTTTTGTCCATTTTCTCAAACATGCAAATTTGACAAAAAAATGTAGCACTCCACAGTTAGCAGTCCGTACTATTGATGTGGCTTGTTCACTAGACATGGTTGACTTGGTTGACTAGTTTGACGAACCAATCAGGTCGTGTCACTTGGCAGCATTTATTGGTTTTGTTGGTGTTGGCGTGGCATTGTTTTATTGGTGGCATGGTGGCTAACCACATGTGGCCCAACTAGAGGTTGTCGTGTGGCAGCACGAGAGTCCACCAAAAATTTGTGTAAGGGTTGAGCGAATCGGGCGGGGATCGAACTCCAGACATCTGTCCAACAAGCACCACCGTATACTACTACACCAATGAGTTTCTCATTAAACCAGTGTTCGAATGTCACATTTAAAGATTATATGACAATCATTTGGTGAAATGGGGGGTTAGGGCTAGCCCTAGGCCCCATTCACCACACCTAAATGAACGATGGGTTGACTAGGGGTCAGGCTAGCCCCGACACCCCCCAACCATAACCATAATATGTTACCCCTGATGGCGGACATGTGAACACTCCGACGGTGGCCCGTTAGTTAACCGCGCGGGTAATGGTTTGGGTGCGAAATGTAAAGCGCCAACCCTGTGGGCATACAACAAGCATGGGACCGCAAGAAGCAGAGTGGGGGCTTGGTCGACGGGGGCGGGCCATTGGCCTTAGCCCCGGGCACATGGCTTCCACATGACCCAAAAGTTTTGAAGTTAAGGCCTTAGTGGCCAAATTAACGCGCTCACTAAATGCACTGGCAATCTGCCAAAATGGCGTTGGGTTAGCACAATTTGGGGCGAAATTATAGGACCGGTGCCGAATTTTGGGGAATTTGTAAAGCGAATAGCAACCAAGCTAGGGAAACTCATACCTTGTTGAGATTTTGGTCTTTTTAGGAGCAGGAAGAGGCTAAACAGGTATTTTTGGGTCTTCTGAAGCTAATGGAACAGGTTTTACGCCACTAGAGCACTTCTGAAGAGACTTTTTGCAGGTTTGAGTCTATGGGTGCTAGGATCAATCAATGGGTTGAATCAATTTTTGAAGGCTTTTGAAAATGGAGAGGACCTTATAGGGGTTTTTTTAGCATTTATATGTTTTCTACAACAATTGTCACATCTATGGTGTAGCTTATGTTTCTCTTTTCACATTATGTCTTGTTGAGGAAATTTCTCTTTTAGTAGTTCAAGTGAATTGTTGTACTTATTATGCTCATAGTCAGATGGAGTATGGGGTCTTGATTTGAGAGCCCTTTTCTTGATGATTGTTTCATGATTGACTGTAGGTTGTCATGTTTTTAGAGTGAGAGTTCTTTGTAGGAGAATGTTTCCTTGAAGGGTAAACTAGCCGCTCTTTATGTCAGCACACTTTATGTACTCTTTATCACTGAAGTCTTTTGAGCATAATGAGATTGGGTCAAGCCATTGGAAGCTGGAACAAGGCGACGTAGCCTAAGAGGGGTGAACTCCTTCTTCATTTGTTGTTGTATTACTGTTTATGGTGATGTTTTGTCTGTTGTTATGCCGTTGTTCAGTGTTTTAATTCATGTTTTAAGCTCATGAATTACATATAAAGACATAAAAATCCATGGTTAACTTGCAATTTACCTCATAATCCTTAAGCACTTTGTTTATATTCTAAATTGGAATTTAGCACAACGAACACTAACTTTCCCATTTAGGTCAGAAAGGCACACAGAGACCTTGAGGTTGGAGGGAGAACCTTTAGTGAATAAGTGGAAGGACTTCAAAACCATCATAAAGTCAAAATTTTACCCTATTGGGTATGTAGAGGAGCAATGATCTAGTGGCACTACTTGAGGCAAAAGCAAGGGTAGAGCATACATGAGTACACAACAAAGTTCAAACATGGCCATAATGCTGGGTATCTCCCCAAATAACCTAGATGTACTCAAATATATGAGGGTATACACAACCATATACGAAAGCAAGTGATGAAGTTTAAGCTTAGATTAGTGGATGAGGCTTGTGTATAAGCACAATACCTAGAGAACACATGCCTGAAGAAAGGGAAATCAAGTGGATCCAAGTAGAAGGAGCAACAAGTCACTTCTAAGGAGGGGAAGAAGAAGTGGAAAGGGGGAAAAGATAAAAGGGCGGAAAATATCTCAACAACCACTGCAACATTGACAACCATATAGGGGAAAAGTGTTGGAAGTTGCATCCAAAGCTTAACCTAATGAAAAGAAAGAAAGACAATAAAAAGAAGAACCTCATGGCCATTGATTCAAGCAACCAAGTTGAAAACACCTCAGACGTGGATAAGAAGATTTTCTATACGTTAGTGTAGAAGGAGGCGAAATTGAGTAGCCTTTGGCAAAAAGAAGATAAAGAATTGACCAAACTCTTACACATAAAGATACATGTCAAGAAGACAAAGATTGATACTCTCTTTGACTCAAGATCATAGGGGAATCTCATTGTAGCAGAGATGGACAATAATTTGGGATTGGAAGTTCGTGATCATCCAACCCCATATTCATTGGGATGGGTAAATAACGATGCATAGTTAAAGGTAGCAAAACAATGCAAAATTAGATTTGATATTAGTGTTGATTTTATTGATGAAGTAGAACTAGATGTTGTTCCCCCTAATTTATGGGGAATGGTGTTCCGAAGTCCCTACATGTACATGTGAGATGCAATATTCATGCGAAGAGCCAACCAATGTCGACTGGTCAAGGATGGAAAACCGTTTACCATCAACATGCACAAATTTAAGTAAAAATTTTCACTCGTAAGTGTCAACCAAGCCAATAAATTGATCAATTCCAACAAGAAGTATGTTTTATTGATTTTAAGAGAAATTCAATTTATAGAAGAGTATGTAAGAGGTAAGGCATCCTTGGAATTATAAAATAGAAACAACAATTGGAAGAGTTGATAGAATTATATAGGTATGTGCTCTAGGAGCTTAAAGGGTTGCCACCCAAGAGGGAAGTGGAGCATGATATCTAGCTATTGTTAGACTCCCCATTGCCAAATATTGGGTTGTATAGTAAGTCTATTAAAAAATCAAGTGAGGTGAAGAAATAATTGTAGCAACTACTGGAACATGATGTCATTCGACCAAGTACATCACCGTATGGCGACTTTGCTTTTCTAATTATTATTATTATTATTTTTTTAGGTGACATTGCTTTTCTATTTATAAAATATTTTAATTTTTTATAAGAGGGGTGGACATACTTACATATTGCCTTCACACTGGGCTGTAAAATGAGCCTCTTGGCTCAATAAAAAAATAAATGAATACTTATTTATGTTAATGAGTTATTAATGAAATTATAAAATGATTGGTTTTTTATTAGTTAATAAAAAATAAAAAATATTAAACTCTATTAGTACTTGATTGCATTGAAAGGTGTTTTACAGTTTAGTATGAGGGAAATGTTGTCATCAACCACAACAAGAAGACAAATAAATATATACATATAAACATGAATGTAGATTTATCTTAAACACTGATATATATCAAACATCGAGGGGGATGAAACTTCATCATTTGTTATTTTTATTTTTTATTTTTTATTTTTTAATCATTGAACATGAAGAGATTAATATATGACATGAAATTACACCTTATGAAATTTGATCCTTCTGGGTTGGAAGTTGGGATGATTATGTGCCCTTGTGGACAAGTTGAATTAACATTTTCATGGAGTCTTGGGCAAGGCAACAACAACCAAGCATAGACTTATGCTCTATTTTAGAGGTTTGCTCCAATCCATCTCGCTCAATCTCTGTAATTTGATAATATCAAGGGACTCCAAGATTATAATTTGACGCCTTCATCTCGGTTTCTCTCCTACAAATTTCAAGCTCAACATCCTACTTCAAAGTATTTGATTATGTTTGAAAATTTTGAATAAGTTCATAGTGGTCCATGTTTCAAAAAGGGGATATTCCCCTGGGAAGAAGCATTATATTACATCATTGATTACATCATCTTTACAAACGTTGCGTCAATCGACAACAACCCATAATGTGTAATCGTGATTCGAACCTGGGAGGAGAGGGCATTAGTGCACCGTCCCAACCGCCCGGGATAATGTCCACCCACCCGGAATAATTTTTTAGTGATCCATGTTATGCATCATGACGAGTCTATAGTGAATCTACTAGCAAACAATATGACATCATTAAAAATTGAGACACTTTATGTATACAAGAGGGTGAGTCACTTGCTAATTTCATAATATCATGACACGTGCAAAGGAGTGTTGGAATTGGCAAGTTATTGAGGAAATGACATTTATGTAGATGTGGACAATTCCTTCAACAAAACCAATAAATCTCCCAATAGAACAATACCAAAATACTTAAACTTAACACTATATAAAAATTAAATTTAGTTAATATCAAAATTGTATTGGAGAATTTACACTAGTGAAATTAAATATCAAAGTCTTTTTGATACATTTTTTTAAATAATTAAATAGCTGAAATTTTGCTTTCTATATCTTAATATAATGTTGAGCTTCCAATATATTTTCATTTGCCATAATTTTTTTTATCCCTTTAAATGCAACTTTTGTTTAAATCTAATTTAAACTATTTTAAAATACATTTTAAACTAATTTTAATTTTATTGTTTAAAATAAAATAAAAATATTGCTACTCCTTTTTTTTTTTTTTAATTTATTTATGAAACTGGATTTTTTTTTTTTTTTTTTTTTTTTTTTTTTTTTTTTTTTTTTTTTTTTTTTTTTTTAAATTCAAATTTCATAAAATATAAGAAAGAAATTATTAACCTAAGATAACAAAAACTTTACTATTAAAAAAGGAAATATATAATATTCTTCATAAATTCAACACGTGAGTTAGATATTAAAAGGAAAATAGGCTCAAATCTTTTGAAATAACTTGCAGATGACAGTCCGATCCATTCACGCGAGCAAGAGTTAAGTTGTAATAGATTTAACAACCTTTAAAAAAATAAAAAGGAAAATAGGCTCATATCTTTTGAAATAACTTGCAGGTGACAAGCAGATTCATTCTTAATGCAACCATATCGATTAGGAATGCGTTGTCCATGAGGGCCGAGCCATTTTGATATCTTCCTCAGCTTATAATTTGCAGCAAGGAGGCCATCCCATAATTATTAATCCAAGCACTGGTATTTGCCCTCTGTTGCCCATGTCCCCTGTTTCTCCGCCCTCCTAACTGCAATCGAAATTGAAATTCAATCAGAAGTGAGAGATGGAGAGCCACTCGGGGATTTTGGGATTCGGGCAGGGCTTCTCCAGGAGCTCTCAGTCTCCAAACCCTTCACCTTCACCGTCGCACTCGGCTTCGGCCTCAGTGACGAGCTCAGGCCACAAGCGCAAGCGCAACGAAGGTGTGCACGCAGGGTTGACTTCTAATTCCATGGGAATGTTAGGAGTGCCCCCTTCCCACATGTATTCCCACCTGCATCCCATGCCTATGTCGATGCCCATGCAAATCTCGCACCCCTCCTCGCTCTCCGAAAGTCGAGACGGTGCGCTTACCTCCAACGAGGACGACGACAACCTCACTGGGGGTAACCAGTCACAGCTGGACAGCATGAGCGCCGGCAACACCGACGGCAGAGAGGATTTCGACGATGACGATGACGACGATGAAGAAGACGACGACGAAGTAGAAGGAGACGAAGAGGATCAAGACCACGACCCTGATGCTGACGACGACTCGGACGATGGCCACGATTCCATGCACACCTTCACTGCCGCTCGCTTGGACAACGGCGCTGCTAATTCCCGCAATCTTAAACCCAAGGTTGATGCTGCTGGAGCTGCACTTGCCACCACTGTTAAAACTGAGCCGATTCTTGACACAGTCAAAGAAGAGAAGATTAGCTGTAACAACAACAACAGTAATGTCTCAGCCAACAATGCTCAAGTTGCTCCTTCAGGTTCTGCTCTTTTACCCAGTTCCATGAAAGAGGAAGTTAATAAGCTTACTTCCACTGATAACATTCAAACCAGTGGAGCCTATTGTTCTAGAGAAGAATCCCTCAAGAGAGAGGTGAGTCAAATTTTTACAATTGGGGGTTTTATTAAAACCACCCAAATTACTTGAAACTAGTTGAGCATTTCGTTATGTTTTCTAGACTTATGTGCTCATTGATAATGAAGTATTAGCTTCTGTTCTATATTCATTCATAGATGAAATTTTCGGGTCTGATTGCCAAATTTTGTATCTTTATATTTCACATTGATATCTTTAGAGGTACTGAAACGGTACATTGTACCCGGGTAGATAATCACTTGTATAAAGTTTGTCATCTCTAAAAACAGAACCCTTATGATTGCCAAATTTTGTATCTATATATTTCACATTGATATCTTTAGAGGTATTAAAAAGGTACATTGTACCCGGGTAGACAATCACTTGTATCAAGTTATCATCTCTAAAAACAGGCCCTTTTTTGGTCAAAGGGGAATTGGTTTATTGCTGAGATTGATCGAGTATTAAGCCAACGAGGTTCCAAAGAATACTAGTGCCAAGAGGGCGGGGGAAGTTGTTTACTGCAGAGATTGATGGGGAATTAATCCATTCACCAGGTTCCAGAGAATACTAAGTTCAAGAGGGTTGGTGCATGTCTTGGGTAATTTTGGTGTAATTGCAATTTGATACCCCTCAGACCTGGCTCTTAGGCAAATGAAGTCCGCACTATGTGGTCCAACCCCCTGTAGTGTGTTTGTGAAACACCTAAAAGGAAGTAAAAAACAAAAAAGGTGACACTTTGTCTTCTTGAATATCATGCCGAAATTCTTAAAAGCTTTTCCACCTGGAATATGTGCTTTTGCACTCAAGTCTTTGGTGTGTATAAACAACCTACACTAGATGATCATGCTACAGTGATGTTTCCAGGGCTGGTCATACTTGAGTGGGTGCAGTTGCTCCTTATGCATGTATTTTAAACTGAAACCGGAATGGATGATGTCACATGGCCTTGTTAAGGCTTTGAAAGGGCTGCGGGCTGCGGGCTGCGGTGTTGTGTTCTAGCTTTGAATGGCTGCATGCCAAGTCAACCCTCCATCTCCTTATCTCCTTGGGAATTTTGAACAGAGCAAAGTCAACTTTCCATCTCCTTATTAACCCCTAGGTAATGAAGAGGTATCACTTTGACGTCAAGCCTCCATCTCCTTACTATCCTTTAGCTAACAAAGCAAAGAAGTCAACTATCCATCTCCTTATGAAACCCTTACTCAACAAAGCGAAGAAGTCAACCCTCCGTCTCAGCGACAGACTGTACAATACCAGTCAAGTGGCACTTGATATTGTGACAATGGACTAGATGATGAACTAAACTCGTGTTTGCTCCCTGAGATAGAGAAATAGGGTGAGCTTGTGGACATGCAATTGATGGTTAAGTCTCATAACCATCTAGGTTGAAGATGTCACTGCTATTTCTAGACTATATCCTTTCCACCATTTTAAATGGTGCTACAGCTAGGTCTGTGGGAAGATTAATGACCTGACCTGGAAGAACAATGCAGAGATTCTGTAATCTGTGAACTGAGATTAGCTTTGGTGTAGGTTGTGAAATCTCTGAGCTAGTCCTCCGAACAGGCTTTTGATGTCATGTATGTTATCACATAATGATAGAGGACCCCACTGTAAAATACTGTGGCAACAAATGGTTGGACCATATGCAATAACAAAACCCAATGTTGTTGTACTTTATCATTGTCTTTTAATTATTGGGCATGGATTATCAGCAATTTTCATAACCCATTCTGTTACAAGTTAAAAATTGACATTTTAATTGGACTTTTACTAAGCCTCCTTGAAAAGTTTGGACTCAGGATACGCAAGTATTAGGTACAGCTGTCTAATTATTTTGCGCTTTTGACCTATTTTTATGCGCATAATTTTTAGTACATCATCAATTAAACTGTTTGCCAAGGAGATAACCCATTGTTCACACTAGCAATTTCAGTATTGATAACCAACCACTTATAGAATTCTTAGAGGAAACATGCTTTCTCTGTTATTCTTCATTGGCCATTTGATTTCTTTCGTGATGAATATCCTTAGAGAGATAATGAAACAGTATCTGTCAACATATTCTGGCATCTATGCAGGCTAATGATTTTGGAAAGAACATTGGAAGTTAAGCCAAACCTTAATTGTGATTTAGTATACTTATTTCATATCAAAACAATTGTTAAAATTCCATAGTTTGTTCCTTTGGACATTTCTAAAGCAGAAAATTTAGGCCATGTTCTGCATTTGAGTATCTTATAAGTTATAATATTGATCATGCTGTGGAAAGCTCCCTTCTGTTCCGTACTTGTTTCTAGCCTTTATCATTGTTCCACAGCTTGTTCAGATCTGTCCTTATTGTCTAAGTGCTCAGTTTGCTAGGAACTGCATTATATGCTTGACTATGATTGAGCGTCTCCTAACTAATTTGTAACTCTGAGTTATGACATCCTAACTCACAACTTGTAAACTTTCTTTTGGTTTGCTGATATGGTTCTATCTTCATTACAATCTTCACTACCCAGCCTGTAATTTGTGAGCTTTTCTTCACCAACGGGCTGAAAGAACTGGACCTTTTTTGGTTGTATAGGAAGTCTATTAAAGGGCAACATGGGAGGGTGTTAAATTTGACAACGAGGGACAAACTCCACCATGAACAGCTCATATGATGGAGATGATATTTTTATTGGATTCCTCTTTCCGAGAGGTGTAGGATTGATCTACAGATCATCTCATTCTGACATGTATAAATGGAATTATGAATTTATTTCTTCTATGGACAAATTGTCAAGGTCGGCTAGCGATCTAATGTTGGCTCAGAAGCCCAAAAGTCATGTCTCTTCGCCCTCAATGTTGCATATAAATAGAAGGAGCATCTACCTCATTTGGACAATCATCATCTCACACATATTTCTCTCTCTCCTCATCTGATTGGGTCGTACGCATTTCAGGGCAGCCTTCTTCTCCTCCACACGTGTGAAAGTTTGACTGGGTTTTCTGATGTCTGCGTCGACCAAGTTGCAGCCAGCTTTGACCAGCGTTGACCAGGCAGGTTTGACTTCGTTTTACTGTGATTTTTGTGGGAATATCTCTGTTTGGGCAGGCCGCATATTTGGGCACAGAAACTGAGATTTTCTGGGCTGTTTGACTAGCGTTGACTGCAACAAGTTTGACCAAAGTTTTGACTGTGCGCTGACCAAGTTTGACCGATTTCTTCAGAATTGTTTTGGGCTGATTTGGACTATTTTTGGAGGCTGAGTTGATTGGGTTTCACTGAGCTGATTTGGAGGAGTAATTCTGCTGATTTGATCAATGTTGACTTTCTGGTTAGGGCATACTGTTGACTGCAGTTTGACTGGACAGATTTCACTGTGTTTGGGCAAGTGAATTTTGTATATTGTACTCTCTCTCTGCTGAACTTTTGAAGAATAATAAGAAGACTTGATCAAAGGTTTTCCCCACATTGGGGTTTTTTCCTGGCATCCGCCAAATATTGTGTCCTCTTGTCTTGGCTTGTCTTTTGTTTATTTTTTATGTTCTATCTGCTTTTACTATCATGTTAATGTGATTGCTATTCTGGAAATTGATATTGGGCTAATAAGAAAAATTGAAGTAAATTGCTCTCAAGCATAGAACATACCATTGTTATATAAAATTAACATGGTATCAGAGATGAGGTGAAGACAAAGCCCAAGCAAGAGTGAAAATAACAATCACTGAGAAGAGTTGGACAAGGACAAGATTCAATGGCCTCCGCATCTTACTTCAAACCTGATGACAAGCTCAATGATAAGTCTGATTGTCATGCATGGAAGATGTCTCTTGATTTGACTTTGGAAGAGCAGGATGTTATGGACTATGTGCAGGGAAAGACTACTGAACCTCCTTCAAATGCACCGGTTGGCGATAAGACAAAGTACAAGAAAGGTAAAGTCAAAGCTAAGAAGATCATTAGGGATTCTATTAACAAGCATTTGGTTGCATACATCTCTGATTTGAACACATCTAAGGAGATGTATGACAGGTTGGTTGGCATGTTCAAAGTTAACAACGCAAACCGAGTCCTCTTTTACAAGAACAAGTTGAAGGACATGAAGAAATGAAGAGGTGAAGATATCCAATCCTACTTCATGAGAATTACCGAGATAAAAAATGATCTTCTTTCAATTGGAGAAGCTATTGCTGATAGGGATCTCACTCTCATTGCCCTTGGAGTTCTCCCTTGTGAATGGCATGTGTTCAACACTATTATCCTCAACAATGACATGATTCCAGGTTTTGATGAACTGTTGATTAGATGTACTCAAGAAGAAACAAAGATGATGGACAAAGACATGCCTTCAAATAAGAATGATCCTATTGCATTCTCTTCTCATGCTAAAAAGAAGAACAATGCACGTTCAAAGAAACAATGTCAAGGAAGACCGGGATTCAAAGATGGAAGGAAGGGAAGATGCTTCATTTGTAATAGGTTTGGCCACTATGCTAGAGAGTGTCCTAATAGAAGGGATACACCTTTGGATGATGACAACAACAACCACAACAATTTTAGGGGCAACAACAGTGAAAGGAATGGCAGATTCAACAACAAAAGAAAAAGGAATGCTCTCGCTACTCAACATGGAAATGGTTGACTTCCCAAAAGATCAAGAAACTCCAGATATAATGAATTTAATGTTGTAGATAACAAGAAAAAATAATTTTATCTTATATCTACCCTCCATACTACCTCTCCTCCAGATACCTTGGGAAATTAGTTCATTGATAGTGGTGCTTCAAGGCATTTCACTGGGTATAAGGAAGCTCTTTCAAATCTGATAGAAAATGATACAAATTTGGAAATCATTCTTGGAGACAATGCCACCTATCCCGTGAAAGGAGTTGGGAATGTTATTCTTCAATTGAATCAAGGTAACACCATTCATCTATAATAAGTACTTTATGTACTCGGTCTAAAGAAGAACCTGGTATCTATCTCAGTGATGGAGGACAAAGGATTCAAGGTGGCATTCATTGATGGAAAGGTATATGTTTGGAAAAGAAATTTTAAAGAAGCATTTACTCTTGGATTCAGGGTTGATAGCCTATATCAAGTTGGAGGAAGCCCATTGGGAGCTATGTCTTGCGACACATCTCTTCAATCCAAATTATGGCGTTAGAGGTTTACTCATCTACATTATAAGGCTCTACTCGATGTAAGGAAGATGGTGACAGGGATGCCTGAATTTAAAGTAGAACATGAAGGTGTTTATCAAGGATGTGTCGAAGGAAAACATACAAGGGGACCATTCCCCTCTAGTGATAGCAAGACTACCTATATTTTCCAATTGGTTCATTCTCATCTATTTGGTATATTGCTCGTGACATCTTTGGGAGAATGTTTATATTATGCTATCTTTGTGGATGACTTCTATCGCAAAACTTGGATTTATTTCTTGAAGAAGAAGGACGAAGTGTTCACATGGTTCTGCTCTTTCAAAGCCTTGGTTGAAAATGAAACAGGGAAGAAGATCAAAATATTGAGGACTGATAATGGAACCGAATATGAATCAAATGAGTTTGAGGACTATTGTAGAGAAGTTGGCATTAAGAGGGAGACTACTACCGCATATACTCCTGAGCAAAATGGTGTTGCTGAAAGGAAGAATCGTTCTATTATAGAAGCCACTTGTGCCACGCTTCATGATCAAAGCCTTCCAAAGTTCCTATGGGCAGAAGCTGCCAACACTGCCGTGTATGTTCAAAATAGATGCCCTCATCAAGCATTGGACTCCAAAACTCCCGAAGAAGTTTTCACCGGTAAGAAACCTGATGTTTCTCACTTTAGAATTTTTGGTAGCCCTGTGTATTTTCACGTGTCGAAAGAAAAGAAAAGCAAATTGGATGCATTTGGGAAGAAAGGAACATTTGTGGGCTACAATGAAACTTCTAAGGCATATAGAATCTATGTGCCTGCTCAAAGAGAAGTGGAGATAAGTCATGATGTCACCATCGATGAAGATGATGTCCTTGGAAAGATTAGTAAGCTTCCTATTCATAGGAAGGACAAAGAAGCAGATACAGGAAAGCAGGGAGAACTGCAGGATGAGCTGATGCCCGATGTTGAAGGATCAATGGATCGCGTTGATCCATCTCCTCATGAGCCCTCTTAAAAAAGGAGACCCTCATGGCTTAGGGAAACTTTCGAAGATGTCGAGAATCATATTGCTCCAAGGGGAACTTTTCGTGAAGTAAGAAGTCGAATAAGTATCAAGGGCACTTAGTTGCCATGAGCACCATTGTTCAATCTGAGCCTTGCACATTCGAAGAAGTTGTGAAGCACCAAAGTTTGGAAGGATGTTATGAACAAAGAGTACGAGTCGATTATGAAGAATAATGTCTGGGATGTGGTCCCTAGACCCAAGGACAAATCCGTTGTCACCTCGAAATGGCTCTACAAGGTCAAGCATGGAGCTGATGGAAGCGCTGAAAAGTTCAAGGCCAGGTTTGTTGCTTGAGGCTTCTCTCAAAAGGAAGGTGTGGACTATGATGAGATATTTGCACTAGTTGCTTGATATACTGCCATTCGTTTGATTATAGCCCTTGCTTCCTCGCAAGGATAGAACCTACACTAGATGGATGTCAAAACCGCCTTCTTGCATGGTTCAATTAAGGAGGAAGTCTATGTAGAACAACTTGAGGGCTTCAAAGTTCAAGATCGTAAGACACATGTATGCAGGTTGAAGAAAACCCTCTATGGGTTGAAGCAAGCTCCCCGGGCTTGGTATGAGAGGATCGACAACTATTTGATGAAGCTGGGTTTTACAAGAAGTGAAGTTGATCCGAGCCTTTACTTTAAGGTTGAGAATGGTAGACCTCTCCTCTTGGTAATTTATGTGGACGATCTCTTTCTGACAGGTGCAGACCCTCTCATTCATCAATGGAAGAGGGAGTTGGCTTTTGAATTCGAGATGAAGGACTAGGACTGGTGCATTATTTCCAAGGGTTAGAGGTCTGGCAAAAGCCAGGTGAGATTTTCCTTTCTCAAGGAAAATACATTGTGAAGCTACTTGAAAGATTTGGGATGGTGGATTGTAAGTCCGTGACTACTTCAATGGTACTTAATTTCAAGAAGTTATGCGGAAGTGCTGCTGGGCCCGAATTGGGAAATCCTTTTGAGTATCGTCAACTCTTGGGGGCCTTGATGTTCTTGGTGAACTCTTGTCCGGACATATGCTTTGCAGTGAATACATTGAGTCAATCTATGGTCGAGCCTCATCACATACATTGGATTGCTGCTAAGAATCCTTTGAGATATCTTCAGGGCACAATCACCTATGGATTGAGATACATTGTCGGGAATGTGAGGCTCCATGGTTATTTTGATGCTGATTGGGTTGGCAGTGTGGTGGATCGTAAGAGCACATCGAGATGTTGCTTCTCACTAGGTTCTGCTTCGATATCCTAGATGAGCAGGGAGCAGAAATCAGTTGCTTTAACCACCGCTGAGTTTGAATATATTGCTGCTAGTATGGCCTCCCGTGAAGTTGTTTGGTTGAGGAAGCTCTTTAGAGATCTGTTTGTACATGTTCTAGATATCACTGTGATCTTCTGCGACAACCAAAGTGGGATTCATCTTTCTGGGAATCTCGTGTTTCATGATTGCTCCAAGCATATTGATATCAGGTACCACTCTATCTTGGATATGGTACAACAAGGAGCAATAAGGCTCCGTCACATTAGGACTGACGATTAGGTCGCAGATATTCTTACGAAGCCCCTGGGCAAGGTCAAATTCTTAACCTTTCGTGAACGACTTGGAATCATGGAGAGTACGCTCTTGTGAGGGTCCTGTTTGAGTTGGATATTGAGCTGTTGGAGTTTCGAGGGGCTTGGGGTACGTCTTGGAGTGACCATAGGGTGAGTGGTTCACCTTCCCCTAGTGGTGTGTTGTGTATAGGGTGAGTGGTTCACCTTCCCCTGTGATACCCCATGGTGGTTAAGATATGCATCGGATGAGTGGTTCTCCTTCTCCTATGGCATATGAGTAGGATGAGTGGTTTACCTTCTCCTGCCGATACATCCTACCCATGTAGTGGGGGACTCATGGGCAGTACCTCTTATCTAGCCAATGAGTAGGGAAATGAGGATAGGGACCATAGTACTACCGATGGACGCATCGTGTACTACTGTACTCCATATTCTAAGATGTTTGATATTGATCTGGGATCAATAGAGATTGACTTTAGGTCAGTGGAGAGTGATATGATACACTCTCGATCATCATTTCTTCTTCATTATTTCTTCATAGTTCAACAGAGCAGAGTAGAGATGACAGGGATGGTACAGATTGTCAGGTGGTTTGGCAGGTGGAGTTCTCCCTAGTTGAGAGGGAGTGATAAATTTGGCAACTAGGGGCAAACTCCACCTTGGACAACTCATATGATGGAGATGATATTTTAATTGGATTCATCTTTCTGAGAGGTGTAGGATCGATCTAAATATCATCTCATTCTAACATGTATAAATGGAATTATGAATTTATTTCTTTTATGGACAAATTGTCAAGGTCGCTAGCAATCTAATGTAGGCCCAGAAGCCCAAAAGTCATGTCTCTTCACCCTCAACGTTGCATATAAATAGAAGGAGCATCTACCTCATTTGGACAATCATCATCTCACACATATCTCTCTCTCTCTTCATCTGATTGGGTTGTACGAATTTCAGGGCAACCTTCTTCTCCTCCACACGTGCGAAAGTTTGACTAGGTTTTCTGATTTCTGCGTTGACCAAGTTGCATCCAACTTTGACTAGCGTTGGCTGGGCAGTGTTTGACTTTGTTTGACTGCAATTTTTGTGGGAATACCTTTGTTTGGGCAGGGCGCATATTTGGGCACAAAAATTGAGATTTTCTGGGCTGTTTGACCAATGTTGATTGCAACAAGTTTGATCGTAGGTTTGACTGTGCATTGACCAAGTTTGATTGATTTCTTCAAGACTGTTTTGGGCTGATTTAGACTATTTTGGAGGCCAAGTTGACTGGGTTTGACCGAGCTGATTTGGAGGAGTAATTCTGCTAATTTGACCAACATTGACTTTTTGGTTAGGGCATCCTGTTGATTGCAGTCTGGCTCGACAGATTTGATTGTGTTTGGGCAAGTGAATTTTGTATATTGTACTCTCTCTCTCTGCTGAACTTTTGAAGAATAATAAGAAGACTTGATCAAAG
>APFE030890019.1:1767-18486 GCA_000404065.3 Pinus taeda | reverse complement strand
ATGATGTGATGGGATTTATCCTTAGTTAAGCTTTGGATTGCCAGAAGGTTTTGGATCTAGGTGAGGTGGTCTCAAGAAAATCCCAAGGGTTGGGGGTGGAGATGGTTTTCTTTGGGAATCCCTTAATAGGTGGGTAGAGACAAGAAATTCCTCAAGGGATGGTTAAAGAATTCTAAGGCATCCAAGTTTTGTTTTTTTTTTGTGATCTCAAGACTAGTTTAGGTGAGATCAGGATAGGGTGAGGGTGGAGGTGGTTTAACCTATGTATTCCCTTGGTTGTTTATGGATTGGTTTATCCCATGAGAACCCACATTCATGATTGGAATATGATCTGAGGGTGATTGGCTAAAATAAATATTTGGTTAAGCCTAATCTATGGTCCTAATATGGATTGACCTATGTGCATGGTTACCGTTATGATATTCAGGTATGAGTTGATATATTTGTGATATTGTGTCATGTTAATTTGGACTGACTTGTGCAGATGTGATAGCCTCTTCTGAGAGACATTGAGGTATGAGTTTGATTATGTCATCTACTTGGTTATTCTAACATGGTATGTGTATGTGTTACGAACCAGCTCAAGAAAAAATAGAAAATATAGATCAACGCCTTTGAATTCAGCTTCTTCGAGGGGGAAACCTCCTTTACATTACATAAATGAACAATTCTGGGATGATTCAAATAAAAAGACATCCTCTCTATATATAGGAGTCTAAGGGGTCATAACATAATCAGAGCCTACATAAGAATAATAATGTAAGGGCACAATAATAACAATAGTGGGCTTCTATGGGGCACAATAGTAACAATATTGGCACTACATGGGTACGTCAATATAACAAGTGGGTTGTACTAATAAAAATAAGGGGTTACACTAGTAGTATAGGGGCCTAACAGTATGGGTTGATTGAATGTTTGATTCATGAAATATATCTATAATATTGCATGAAGTAATGATCTTGTTTTAAGATGATTGTACTAACATAATATGTGCTGAGACAACTGATATGAATTTGAGTGGAAGTGGGTGCTAGTTTTAGTATTATGACTGATGGCTATGAGTTAATTGCAAATTATCATGTGGCTCCTAGTCTTGGTAAAGGTTGCTTTCAACTTAATAGATACAATGTCTTGATCTTTAGAGCATGTGGCTAACATATGTGAATAGTTGCAGGGAAACATGTTTGGCATTAGCGTGACAAGGTAACAATTGATTTGTTTATAGAACTAACAACTGGGTAATGTGACAAGACATAATAAGACTCAATTTCTGCAAGGTAAAATGTAAAAGAAAAGAATTAGGTGAGGATTCCTTGGGCTATGTTTGGAGACCGAAATTCCAAACAAACGAGTGCTTGCAAGAATACATGAAGCCTTCTTAGCCTTCATTTTGTCTGACATTATGTGGATATGTGCTATACTCCTGAACATATATTTGAGAGGTATAACAATTGATTTCAAGTTACAGTTGGATCCATCAAGGGAATTGAAGCCCCTTGAGAGATGGCATGGAGGTATTTAGTTACAAGGCAACGTGCTTGGCACAACAAGGTAAGGTAACGAGTATATTGTTATGTTTATTTATGCATTAAGAGTTTTGTGTTTATGGAAGTATTATGTAGGGATTACATTGCAAAAGACGTTGCCATGAGATCTTGAGAATGCTTAGGTTGAGCTTTCCCTTGGTATCATTGGGAACCCATGGGGATGCGATCTGCAACATGTTAGGATAAGCATAGATAATGGAGAGACACTAGAAGCAAGGTTGCCTGGTAGAGACAGTGTGGTCTTCAGATGTGCAGTACTGGTGTTGTGTACATGTTGTAAATGTGGTATTGTGTACATATGGTGCTATGTACATGCTGTATACAAGGCGCTATGTACATATGGTTATGAGTACATGTTGTACATGCGGTGTTGTGAACATGTGGTGCTATGTACAAGTTGTACATGAGGTGTTGTGTGTGTGTGTGATGTTGTGTACATGTTGTACACATGGTGATGCATGTGTGTGGTGATCTGTACACACTATGCAGGTGCTGTTTTGTACATATGGTGTTCCGTACAATTGTAAAGGTGGTGATGTGTACATGTGATGTTGTATACACGTTGTGCAGGTGTTGATGTGTACATGTGGTGTTGCATGCATGTGGTGATGTGCACACATTGTGCAGGTAGTGTTATGTACATGTGGTATTCTGTTATGTGTATTATTTATTCATTTTATCGTGACATTTGTATTTGTGGTATTGTACTATGTGTATGTGTATGTGTGGTGTTGTACACCGAGTGTAGGTGTATGTGTTGTGTTGTACACTGTGTATGTGTATGTGTTGTACAATGTGATGGGACAAGCAGGTATGGGATTGTTTGGGCCCTTGTTGTTGATATTGAGGTTTAAAGTCGTTTAGTCTCGGGATACCCTTGTTGTTATTGAGGGTTGATCTAATTTAGTCTATAGATGCCTTGTTATTGTTATTGAGATTGAGGGTTAAAGTGGTTTAGTCTCTGGATACGCTTGTTGTTATTGAGGGTTGAGGCGGTTTAGTCTTGGGATACCTTTGTTGCTATTGTAGGTTTGAGGTGGTTTAGTCTCTGGATGCCCTTGTTGTTGATATTGAGGATTGAGGCAGTTTAGTCTCAGGATACCCTTGTTGTTATTGAGGGTTGAAGCAGTTTAGTCTCTGGATGCCCTTGTTATTGATATTGAGGGTTGAGGTGGTTTAGTCTCGGGATACTCTTGTTGTTGATATTGAGGGAGGAGGTGGTTTAGTCTCTGAATTCCCTTGTTTCTTAAAGAGAAGGCACTAGGGGCTTGCTGAGTTAGGCAACTAATTCAATGTGTGTACAAAGAGGACAATGAACAAAGGTAGAAGCAAAGAATCATTTGAAAGATAAGTATTTTATTTTAGTTTAATTATGCATGTGATCTATGATTTTTATTTATGGTGGTTACATGTGATATGTGATTTTGATTTATAATGGTTGTGTTTTGAGCTAACCAAATGTGATATGTTTATACATGATGATTTGATCAAAGAGCTAGTTTGACTTATTGTGACAAAAAGTAAACAGAATTACAAGGGTACCTTATTGATGGACCACCAATGAGGTATGATTTCAATTTATTTCAATTCCTGTTAGTCTAATGAAAATTATGTGCTTGGTACATGAAAGTAGGGACAGGCCTGGTTTGGGTGGTTGGCACTGACTGTAAGAATTAGTAGCATCAGTGAAAGGAATTGGAACAAGTAGCAGTATGTCTGTAAAGGACTTTAGGAGCAGGGTCATTATTGGACATTGGTACCCAATAGTGTCCATTGATTTCCATGATCATGCTATGACTTGTATGATGGATTTTATGCAGGGCTATGCCTTGGTTTTTGGACCTTCCAATGTGAGGAAACGTTTCCAAGCGATGGATCGCCCTGGAAAGGGAATGTCGGGGAACTTGGAAGGTGAGTGACTACACAGAAGGGATGGTTGACTAGATTTCCCGAGGGACTATGTAGCAGAGAAGGGAATGTTAGTGAATACATTTGTTGTTGTCATTAGTGTTTCCATATGGAATCAGATGCACATTGGGAGTGCACCCTAGAATAATGAGCCTGTAACTATTCACTAAGAGAACACTCAACGTAAGGATCATAGAATTGTATATTGGATGCAAATTTTACTTTGGAAGTGGATTCTGGACTTCCTGGGAAGGAGGTGAATCCTAGTATTACTTTCAGGGTGGAAGTATGATCCTTTGGATTCCTTTGTTGTGGATGCATGCATCATATCCTTTTCTTGTTGGTTGAGAAAATGTGCATATGTGTATATTGTTGTGAATATTGCATAGAGATGGATTTGAAGCTTAACTTGAAACTTGCGTGGTCACCAAGGATCATTCTTATGGAGGAATGATTGCTTATGCAAGTGAATGGCATAAAGAGGTTTTTGGTTTCAGGAGGAATCAAATGGGAAGAGTAATCTTGAAAAATCTCTGAGGTTAGTATCATGTGTATATGCTTTGATATTATGTGCTTATGTCTATGTCTATGTTATAACAGGTAGTTTTGAGGGATATATCATCATAATGAAAGCAGTGCAATCTGCAGCACGCTTGGATAAGCATGGATAATGGAGGACACTACAAGCAAGGTTTCTTAGCAGAGATGGTGTGGTCTCCATATGTGTAGTACTAGTATTGTATACAGTTTGTATATGCATTAATTTGTACATATGGTGCTATGTACATGTTTTATATGTGGTGTTGTGTACATATGGTGTTGAGTACATGTTCCACATGCATTGTTGTTTACATGTGGTATTATGTGCATGTTATATATGAGGTGTTGTGTGTATGTAGCATTGTGTACATGTTTTACACGTGGTACTGTGTGCGCATGGTGTTGTGTACAAATTGTGCAGGTAGTGTTGCGTACATGTGTTGTTGTATACACATTGTGCAGGTGGTGTTGTGTACACGTTGTGCAAGTGGTGATGTATACATGTGATACAAGTGGTGTTGTGTGCATGTGGTGATGTGTACATGTTGTGTAGGTAGTGTTATGTACATGTGATATTGTGTTATGTGTATTATGTATTCGTTGTATCGTGACATGCTTATTTGTGATATTATATGACGTGTTTGTGTATGTGTGGTGTGGAACATTGAGTGTAGGTATATGTGTCATGTTGTACACCAGGTGTATCTATATGTGTGGTGTTGTACACTAGGTGTAGGTGTATATGTTTTGTTATAAATTGGGTGTAGGTGTATGTGTTGTGTTGTACACCGAGCGTAGGTGTATGTGTTGTCTTGTACACTGTGTATGTGTATGTCTTGTACATCGTGATGGGACAAGCAAGTATGGAATTTTTTGGGCCCTTGTTGTTGACATTGAGGGTTGGGGCAGTTGATTCTCGGGATACCCTTGTTTCTATTGAGGGTTGAGGTGGTTTAGTCTTTGGATGCCCTTTTTGTTGATATTAAGGGTTAAGGTGGTTTAGTCTCGGGATACCCTTATTGCTATCAAGGGTTGACGCAGTTTAGTCTCTAGATTCCCTTGTTTTTTATATTGAGGGTTGAGGTGATTTAGTCTCGAGATATCCTTGTCTCTATTGAAGTTTGAGGAAGTTTAGTCTTTGGGTTCCCTTTTCGTTGATACTGAGGGTTGAGGTGGTTTAATATTGGGATACCCTTGTTGCTACTGAGGGTTGAGGTGGTTTAGTTTCTGGAAGCCCTTGTTGTTGATATTAAGGGTTGAGGTGGTTTACTCTCGAGATACTCTTGTTGTTAATATTGAGGGAGGAGGTAGTTTAGTCTTTGGATTCCCTTGTTGCTTAAAGAGACGACACTAGGTGCTTGCGGGGTTTGGCAACCAATTCAGTGTGTGTATGAAGAGGACAAAGAACAAAGGCAGAAACAAAGAACCATTTGAAAGATAAGTATTTTTTTTTAGTTTAATTATGCATGTGATTTATGATTTTAGTTTATGATGGTTACATGTAATCTAGGATTTTGATTTATATTGGTTTCCTTTTGAGCTAACTGAATGTGATATGTCTATGTAAGATGATTTGATCAAAGAGTTAGTTTGACTTGTTGTGACAGGAAGTAAAAATAAATGCAAGTGTACCGTATTGACAAACCACCAATGAGTAATGATTTGAATTTATTTCAATTCCTTTCAGTATAATGAAAACTATGTGCTTAGTATAGGAAAGCAGGGAGATGCCCGATTTTGTGGTTGGAACCGACTGCAAGAATTAGCAGCAACAATGAAAGGAATTGGAACAAGCATTAATATGTTCGTAAAGCACTTTAGGAGCAGTGCCATTATGGGACACCATTACCCAATAGTGTCCATTGGTATGATCATGTTCTAACCGGTATTATGGTTTTGAGGCAGGGACATGCCTTGGTTTTTGGAACTTCCACTACGAGGAAACCTTGCTAAGGGATGGATCTCCTGGGAAAGGGGATGGCAGGGAACTTGGAAGGTGAGCGACTACACGGAAGGGGGTGACCGTATTTCCCGAGGGACTGTGTACCAGAGAAGAGAATACGAAAGAATATATATATTTTTTGTCATTAACATTTCCAGATGGAATCAAATGCACATTGGGAGTGCCCCATGGAACAATGAGTCGTTAACTATTCACTGAGAGAACATACAGTGCAAGAATCATATCACTAGACATTGGATGCAAGTTTGACTTTGGCAGTGGATTCTGGAATTCCTGGGAAGGAGGTGAATCCTAGTATTACTTTGAGGGGTGAGGTGTGATCCTTTGGATTCCCTTGTTGTGGATGAAAGCATTGTATCCTTTTATTTGTTGGTTGAGAATATGTGCATATGTGTCTATTATTGTGAATTTTGTATCGAGTTGGATCGTTAAAGCTCTACAAATGGTATGTTTATTTCTTGGTTGAACCAAATGTGCATAAGTATATGTGGTTTTTATTGTACATAAATCAATGAGTTGTGTTATAAAGCTCTAATAAACGGTATGATTGCCACATATTAAGTAGGAGGTCAATGTAAAGATTGCATCGAGCTAAGTTATAAAGCTCCATGGCCAGTGTGTTTTGGTTTCTACCAGTTTTGTTGGTTGTATGTGTCATAGAACACTGACGATGGTGTTCCCCTAATGGGGAAGGGCCTATAACATCCTCGGGTTAAAAGTTCATGTAATAAAATTAATAAATGAAAAATAAGACCAAGGTCATGGGACACATATTCCAAGATGAATTTTGGGTAAAACATCCTAGTGGGTGTTCATGTTGGTTATTATGGCTAAGGGGAAATTGGCAAAGGCATTGGTAAAAGGACTTGAAAAGGAAATAAAACATTTTTGGCAATTTATTTATGAAAACAAAGGAAATTAAGATAAAAAGAAAGTGAAAGGTCGCAAGTTTCATGTGAGGAGGAAATTGAAGGAAAATAGAGGGAAATGAAGAAATTAGAGGCATCAATAATAAAAAAGGCTTCCGAGGATCAGTTCACAACCTTTTTTCAGTTCAGTTTTTGAATTGGTTTCAAAGATAAGAAGAGCATCAAGAGGAGAAAGCAAGAAAGCAAGTAAAGGAAGGGAAAGGCAAAGCAAAGGACAAGCACGGAAGAGCTGGATCACGTGGCTTCGATGAGAATACTTGCAGGTAACCAGTTGCATGTATGATTTCCTAGTTGGTTTGGAATGCATGGTACATGCTTGTGTGTATTTGGTTCATCTGTTGTCATTGGCATGGGTTTTTTTGGGTTTAACAATGGTTTCAGCCTTGCCTTTCAATTTATAGATAGCCATGGTGTGATGGGATTCATCTTTGGTTGGGTTTTGGATTGCTGAAAGGTTTTGGATTTAGGTGAGGTGGTCTCAGGAAAATCCCAAGGGTCGGGGCTGGAGATGGTTTTCTCCAGGAAGCCCTAAATAGGTGGGTGGAGATTGGAAAATTCCTTAAGTGATGGTCAAGGGATTCAAGCTAGGTTTGGTTTTGTGATCTCGGGAGCGGTTTAGGTGAGATCAAAGTAGGTTGAGGGTGGAATTGCTTTAACCTATAGATTCCCTTGATTGTTTATGGATTGGTTTATCCCATGAGATACCACATTCATCCTTGGAATATGGCATGTGGGTGATTGGCTGAAATAAAGATTTGGTTCAACCCAATCTATGGTCATGTGGTATGTGGAAGTCCTTAACTTGGTTGACTTTTGCATGTGTTAGTAAGATCTAATTTCCTCTTGTATTTTATGATTAAATGTACTTTTTATGATGTGGATTTGATGGTTGTTTGTTGTATCATTGTTATTAATCTAATTATATGTTGGTTATAAGAATGGTTTCATGACATATTCAAGTTATGGTTCTTATCATGATTTGATTGGTAAATGAATGTTTATTGAATGGATGACCTAATAGATGTTATTTCAGCTATACTGAGAAGGCATTATACCTTCTTTATGATTCTCAAGTAAGTTGCATATCTCTTTGTTTAGATATGCATTCATGACATGTAGACTTGGTTAAGTCAATTCTAAAACACCCTCATCCCACATCTACCCAAGTAACTGACCAACCAGGGTAAATATGTGATGAGAGGACACTATAACGGGATTAAACCTCCTAATTCACCTTAAGTAAGTAGAATTGACGGAAACACACCATACAAACCCTCCACATTAGCAACAAAACTCCCAGGAGCCATCCTAACTACTCAGGGAACCAGCCTTGAGACCAACTAACATTTTAGTGAATCAAACCCCTGGATGCTCCCTTGATATGGACAAGGGTGCACTTGGGAGGATCTAGAAGCTCCCACAACAAGGGCAAGGGAGCTTATAGGGACTTTTTTCCCCAGTGTTGTGCCTACAACTTCGAGATTTCTACGACTTTTTGAGGGCTAGATCCCAAGTCGCCGCCCAAAAATAAATGATGGGATCATAAATGAAATATCACATTGGAACAAAGATACATTTGTAAAAACATCAACAAGGACTAGATTGGACCCCTACAAGGCATGGTAGGAATTTCGTCATACATGTCACAAAAATGAATGCTGCAGGTCTTAACAGCAAAACTGAGCATAGGGGTCTCATACTTATTTGAGAATCACTAAGAAGCATTGACGCCTCAACACATTAGTTGCAATTTCATCTATTAGGCCATAGATACATTGTTCATACACTTGCAATTAAAAACATGATGAGAGACATACAAATACACTATCATAATACATGTTCATAACCAACATAATAACAACAAAAATACCAAGGAATTAACAACCATATAATCTACATATAAACCCTTATAATACTCATGAATTAACAAGGTGAAATAACCTCATATTACTGATGCAAAGGCCAACCAGGTTTGGGACTTCCACAAACCACCCGACCATAGATTGACTGAACCAAATTTTCCTTTTAGCCAATCACCCCCGTGCCATATTCGAATCATGAATGTGAGACTTAAAACCAAACTCAACCAGGGCTTCCCAAGGCTACACCACATCACCCTCATTAATAGAACCAAGCTATACATAATCCATCCTGGATCACTAGGCCATAAAACAAGGATGGATGCCACCAAATTTCTCCTCCTACACCATGAATAATTTCCATGTCTCCTAGTGTATATGATTTACCGCAATTCACATCAGATCACTAAGACCCAACCGAGACTCCACCCTCTAGTTTTTACTGTATATCCTGTCATTCACTGGTAAGGATTCCTAGGCATAATCAAGGGCAACCAACTCTAGGATTTATCGTATATCCCTCCATTAACTGGTCAAGGATTCCTAGGCACACCGAGGCACACAATACTTGTCTTTACCGCAACCCACAGTCTAGTTCAGGGGTCACTAGGCCAATAGCTTTACCACAATCCACAGTATGGTTTAGGGATCACTAGGCCATGTTTTCTTTCTTTTGGAGATCCACCTCACCCAGCTAAAAATCCGTCAAGAAATCCAGCTCAACGGAAATATGAGAACCCCATCACACCATGGCTATCTGAAAATGGCAAGGCTAGGTTGAAAACACTGCCACAGCTATAAAAACCCATGCCATGACAACAAAGAACCACATGCAATACCATGCATGCCCAATATAGCAAGGAAATCAGACATGCAAATTGATACCTGCAAAGAATCCTGCTATAGGGACATGATCTTACTCTTCCTTGTTTACTCCTTCCTTCCTGTTGTCTTATTTTCCTTCCTTGATCCAATACCAAAGTGCTCCAAGAAAACACAAGCGTCCAAGAGTGGGGGAGAGGGAGAGCTCCAAAATTGAACTGAAAAAAGGTAGCAACTAGTCCTCAAAAGCCTTTTTATTAATGAGGCCTCTATTTTCTTTGTTTTCCATTATTTTCCTTCATTTTCCCCCTCACATGTAATCCGTGACCGTTCACCTTCCTTTTCTCCTAATTTCCATTATTTTCATAAATAAATGTGCCAAAAATGTCATTTTTCCTTTCCAAAGCCTTTGCCAATTTCCTTAGCCATAATAAACCAATGAATGCCCACACTAGGATTTTTTTCCCAACATTCAGCTTGGAATAAGTTTCCTATCAAACTTGGTTATTATTTTTCCTTTATTAACTTTTATTACATGGAGTTTTCACCAGGGTTGGTACAACGCCCACCCCCCTGGGGGACTTTGTCCTTGGTGTTCAACCACACCTATACCTCAGCAAAACCACTAAAAAGAAAACATACTCCTATGGAGATTTATAACTTAGCTCGTTGTAGTATTTACAATGATCGCCTTGCTAATAAGTAAACCAACATGACAACATAGCATCATAATAACATGAAACCCATACCTCTTATTGTACCTTTACAACTTAGCTCGTTGTGGCATTTACATCCACATACATATGTACATATATCAAAACATCACCCAAACATATGAAAAATCATATACCAAACATCATACCAAAACTACTTTGCCTCAACCGACAAACAATGAAGGATACATAGCCCACCTTTGATTTGTCATCTCCCATATCGCTTCATTGTGCCCAAAGTGCTTCCACTACACTTTAAACTGCTCGATTGCTCGGTCCTGGAACATGAGCATTTTTATTTGTAATATACACTGTGGTTCGAGATAGAATTCTCCTTTTGACTCCACTTGCAATACAGACTATTGAATCACATGATCAACATATTTAACATACTTCTTAAGAAATGACACATGGAAAACATCATGGTCTTTCACTGTCAGAGGTAGTGCAATTCGATATGCTACTGGTTTGATCCTCTAAATAATTTCAAAAGGTCCACAAAATTGTTGTGCCAACTTGGCACATGATCCAATCCGCAAGGAGCTCTTCTTCGGTTTGATGCGTTAGTACACATGTTCCCCAACCTGAAACTCCTTGAACATTATGTTCCGATTTGCATAGCTCTTCTTCCTATCATGTTCTCCCTTTAGATTCTTCTTGATTACATGCATTTCTTGCTCCATCTCTTCCAACATGTCCGTTCTAATCAACACCATGTTCACCGGATTTCTCTAACTGATGGGAGTATCAGAGCTTTGGTGAAGAAAAAAGAAAAATGCAAATCCATTCATAGGCACTATTTCAGGGAAGGAGACTATCATATTCAAGGAAGATGTCTAACTCTATCAAGGGGGAGATCAAGCTTGAGGGAGCATCTAACTTCAAACCCTAGAAGAACAGGATTGACCTAATCCTTGAGAATAACAAGGTGTTAGACTTGGCTAAAGGAAATGTAAAGAAGCATACAAAAGAAGCCAGTGATGTCGACAAAGCGAAATTCAGGGATATAGAATTGGTGGCTATGACTCTGATGGTAGAAGGGATAAAAGACAGTCTTGTCCCATTCATAGCTAACATCGATCATGCTCATGAGATGTATGAAGCCTTGTCAAAGTTATTCACTATTAGTAACATTGGTCAAGTAACAAGTTTGAAGAATGAGTTGAGGACTAAGAAGATGACTAAAGAAGATATTGTGGAAACCTTCTTTGTGAAGATAACTAGACTCAGGGATGATCTCTTGGCCATTAACAAGATTGTATTGGAAATAGATAAGTATCGCATGTCTTTTCAGTTTTGGGCTCATTCATTCTTTTAGTTTTGATTATGTTAAATACTAATCACCATTCTTCCTCTATTGATTAGGGAAAATATCGCAAGGAGGATCTCTCAAGACAAGGTTAGTCAAGAAACAAAGGTATGCTTTGAATTCATTGATTAAAAATATTATTCATTTGATGATCTATTATTAACCTTGTTATGACTAGCAGTATTGAATCCTAGTGATTCTTGTTTGGGTAATTTGTCTCTTGATAAATATACCCACCCCACTCTAATATGATTTGGTAGAACCCTAGACAAGTTTTAGAAAACCATAACCCAAGGGTATGCTATTGTGAATGTTTAAAACCCTAAACTAACTAGGGATATTGTGAAATGCTAGTTAAAGTCTTTATTGATGATTTCATATTTGGGATTTTGGTATCATCGGGAAATCTTAACTTGTTAGGATGGAATGATAAGGTCTGAAATCACGGAACCCTTGAAGTTTTGGTAATATAGGGTTTGTTATTTTTCCACATTGGAACCTAGCTCATTAGGGTCTAGTGGAATGTGTTATCACTCAGGTTGTCCCTAGGCTCCTTATAGGGATACGACCAAGGTAACCACAAACCAATATTTGGATTGCAGGTTCTCTCTCTTTATGGTTCAACTTTTGTTGATGATTTTAGGCTAGCTTTCCGGCTTCAAGGGAGTTTTGTTTGTGATTGGATGGAAGGTAGGATTCTCAAACAAAGAGGCAAGGTAAGGTGTGATAAGTTTCGAACCATTGGGCATGGAGTCACGGATTGAGGCTTGCTATTGCATTTTCTTGGTCACAGGGGAATTATGGAGCGGGATAGCCACACAGGATACAATTATCAATCTACTAAAAGTACGGAATGAAAATCGGGGATGAAAGGCAAAGGAGAATCATTTCATCATGCTGAAAAAGGGGAGAAATGGATGAATGGGATCCAGGAGTAGTTAAGAATTCCTAAACATGCATTCATATGTGAAAGAAACAGTGTAAACAAGATCATTTAAGTATACATGCTCATAGCTATTTCTGAAGAAAACATCAAAAAATGTAGAAATTGAACTTAAGGTGTAGTGAAACAAATCTTAAGCTATTCTTTTTTCCTGCAATTTAGAAGGCAGAACGGTGGTTAAAAATATAAAATTTAACAGAGGAGAGAAACAGTTATTGAATCATGTAGAAGCACAAGAATTCCGTAATCATTCCTTAGCCAAGAGAAAACATCAAGTAGTTTCGCAATCCTTGCTTTCAACAATCTTTGATTATAGAAAATATGACAGTTACAGTGCGGGTCTCTGCTCGGAGAAAATGCTGGGAAGGAAACTAACCAACTACTACCAACCAACCAACCCCTCACAACATTGTTCAGGGTGGTATTTATAAGCAAAATATTGGAAATACATTCATTACAACTAACCTAAATAGGTATGCTAGAAAACTTTTCAAAAATCTAAGTGTTGCTGGAATTAAATCCAAGTAAATCTTTTTTGCTGTGCTAGGGGCAGCTGAATCAGAAAAGGTGACAGTGTGGCCCTTGGAGGCTAGATGCGGTGCTGCTGGAATTATTGCGCTTTGGGAACTGTAGTTCTGCTCTGTTGTGAGTTAAATGTGCAATAATTATGATTTGAGGGCTTCGAGTGGCTTCGCCCTCTTTCTTTGAATCTGCTGGAAGGTATTAAATGTTCTCCTGCTTCGGACTGCTGCTCAAGATTTTCACTGATACTCTTTGCCGCTACATTGATGGCTTCCGCCGTCTACTGATACTCTTTGACAGGCTTGATGCCTGATGATTTGATCTGATACACTTTAAACTCTATCATTGATCTGCTATTGTCTTTAAACCGGATCTCTTTTGCACGAACGGGCGATTTTCGGGCTTTTTCGGCGCACAACGGGCTAAGGAATCAACAGATTCCCCGAATATTCCTTGAAACGGCCTATTTCCCGTAGCGTTGCATGATTAGTGCTTCGCGCTAATCGTGCATCGAAAACTGCCTCTGTTTCTTGTTCTGGAGCTCCGAAGTGCGATTTTTCTTCCTGTGCGAAGTTTCGGCTTTCTGGCTGCTAACGTCATCTGTACGGTGGATGACGTCAGCTATGGTGGGTCCCTGGTACAGAATGACATGGCAAGGTGCTGATACTGAAGGTGATGCGATGAACTAGATCCGACGCGATCGCGATATCGCATCGGCGGTGAACGGAGGGTGTTTGAGTTGGACATTTGGCGCTTGCGTCCGCCGACCGCCGATATCGCGATATCGCGTTGGGTGGTGACAGATGGGTCATAACTTGCATGGAGAGGAAACTACGATCTTGCGATGTGATTTGGCTTTTAAGGGTTTGCGGAGTGTAAGTTTTGGGCGGAAAGAGTAAGTAAGTGGGTGCGAAGGGAATTTGAGGTTTCGGAAGGGGTCCGATGACCTCAGAGGGGTTTTATACTCTGGAAGGAGTCCATTGTATCTGGAAGATGGTTTGAAGGTTTAGGGTTCTTGCTAAGTTTAAGGTAAACTGAGCAATTCCCGGGGGGTACTTATGGTTATTTTTCAACCAGGGGGAGGGATAATACATAGGGGAAGATTTACTTAATATTAGTAGGGGGACGGGAACAATAGGGAGTTAAGTAATAATGTTAGTGGTTAATATGGAGGTGGTAAGAAAGCGCTAAGTTCAGGAGACCTTAGGCTGTTACAAGGGGGTAGAACCATTCTTTAGAGAAAGTATGGAACATCTTTGAGTAAGGGAGGTCTTTACTCGAGTTATTGTTATGAAAATGATGAAACTTAAGAGGTATCAAGCAGATCTTGACCTCTTTTGGGGAAGTTAGTTAATGATTGGGGAAAGCGGAGAAGGGGAGTTAGTTATACCTCTTTTTAGTTTCTCGCATAGAACTGCCTGCTGATTGTGTCCTGAGTGAGATGACACCTGAAAATCTGGAACGGATCAACAATTAGGATTCAGCAACCTCAGAACTACCTACCCAACCTACTTACCTAGCATTTTTTCTTCTTTTGATTTGGGTGCACTTAGACTTGCAAACCCATCATTAATTTTTCTTTTGATGCTTTCCTATCTACATACTACCCTTATTTCTTCCAAGGGCCCAGATTAAGCTGTTGGGCTCCTCTTCTTCTCTACCTATCTAAGAATCTGCCAAGATTAAGTTGTTTGGACAGATTTACATTCTCTATATTCTAAAACAGGAAATTTGAACCTAGGGAGACCAAGATTAAGCTGTTTGGACCTCCCTTTAACCTAAAATTGGCGATACCGGGATAACTCTTTCAAAAATCTGGAAGGAAATTGAATGAACTTGGAGTAGCCTTCTACGCTTGGAGACTGTTAAGCAAATATGGAGCATTGCAGCATGTAAAGTACGACATATTTGGCCTGTAAAAATGTCAGTCATGAAATATGAATAACCTGTTGCAGGAGGAAGCTAATAGTGGCTCCACTTGGGGATGGCTTCTCCTTGTGAGGAGCCAAGAACAGCAGGTCAGAATTCCTTAGTCTTTAGTTGTTGTTGTTTTCTGCAAAATCGTCTTCTCCGGCTACCTTATTTCTCCTACCTACCTACCCTAACCAGCACTTACTTTTCCGTTAGGTGAGATCAAATAACCAATGCAGCCACTTAAGCAACTGAAAAACAAGATGAACTTGCTGACTGATGGTCTCTGAACTTAAACGCATCATTCGGTTATGTGCCCTCATAATCAAAGTTGTGACATATAATGGTTGATGTTGACGTATTTGGTCTTCACTAAGAATGCATGCTAAAGAACTTGCGTCAAGCAGAAGTTCCATGTAGTCTGCAATAGGATCAATAAAATCATCATGTGGGAGAATTTCTTTTGGGTCTTCTTGGTCAGATGGAGTGGCTACATCCTCGGTGGTAAGCCTAGCAGCTAACCTTTACGTCTCTGTCTTAAAAATAGAATCATACAGAATCTGTAAGTCAGTAGGTAGCAGTATTTCCTCCTGAGTTAGGGAAGGAAGACTTCGTCATGATTCTGGGTCTTCTGGGTCAGATGGAGTAGTTACATTTTCGGTAATAAGCCTAGCAGCTAATCCTTTTGTCTTTGCCTTGAAAATAGAATCATACAGAATCTGTAAGTCAGCAGGTAGCAGTATTTCCTCCTGAGTTAGGGAAGGAAGACTTCGGCATGATTCTGGGTCTTCTTGGTCAGATGGAGTAGTTGCATCTTCGGTGATAAGCCTAGTGGCTAATCCTTCTGTCTTTTCCTTGAAACCTAGATCATACTCAATCTGTAATTCAGGAGATAGCACTATTTCCCTGTGGACTGGGGGAGGAAGATTTTGGTAAAATTCTTTAAGTTCATAGAAATTGTATGATTGTATCCGAGCTTCCAAGAGTTTAATTTCATTCTCATATTTTTAAACAACTAACTCAAGGAACAATTTATTCTAGCTGCTTGCTGTTTTTGACAATACTGCTCTGAAAAATTCTTCGTTAACCTCAAATTCTGATAAAATTTTTCTGAATTCATCTAAATCTTCATCAAATGGAAGATCTTCCCAAAACTCGGTCATTCTCTCTCACTGTTAATACTTGGGAACATGGAAATCGGTCATTCTCTCTCACAGTTAATACTTGGGAACATGGACTATTTGGCTGTAAAATTGGTTCGTTCCTCAATGGAGCCTTTGATTGAAATTGAGGTGGAGTCACCAGGTGGATGCCTAGACTTTGAAGTGCTTGATCTCTGTCCACCATCAGAGACCAGAACTAAGCATGACAAGCTCTAAAGAATAGGATCACTTTCTCCAGTAAGCGGGGTTTACAAAAATGAACAAAGCACTTGAATCCCCAGTGGAGAACACAGGTACAGGTCGACCGAGGCTTTCATCAGTCGGTTTCTTCCTCTGTAGAGCTGCAAACTGGTTTAATTAATTTATCTGAGGAAATTCCCCAGCGGAGTCGCCATTATGTTATCACTCAGGTTGTCCCTAGGCTCCTTATAGCGATACGACCGAGGTAACCACAAACCAATATTTGGATTGCAGGTTCTAGCCCACCTGCAATCAGAGAGGGCTCTCTCTTTATGATTCAACTTTTGTTGATGATTTTAGGCTAGCTTTCTGGCTTCAAGGGAGTGTTGTTTTTGATTGGATGGAAG